>CM065702.1:743716-751216 GCA_017654935.2 Phymorhynchus buccinoides
GGACGGTCTTCGACTTAGAGCGTCTGTGTTGCATGCGGATGGCGATATGTGATGACAGGATAATGAGAACATTGATCAATGTCTTATAACAACGATCAGTTGTTTTGCTTCTCCTGTGAAGTGACGTCTTTCGACTTACGTCTGTATTGCATGCGGATGGCGATATGTGATGACAGGATAATGAGAACATTGATCAATGTCTTATAACAACGATCAGTGTTTTGCTTCTCCTGTGAAGTCGACTTACGTCCTGTCTTTCGACTTAACGTCTGTATTGCAGTTACGCGGGCGGCGATATGTGATGACAGGATAATGAAAACATTGATCAACGTCTTATAACAACAATCATTATTATCATAATAATAATAATAATTATTATTATTTTATTTTACATAGCGCTAAAATCCATACAGTAGTATGCTCTATGCGCTTTACGAAAGCAACATTGAACGATGAAAAAACATGCATTAAAATCAGCAAGAAGTCATACAACCAACATTCCAATGCAAAGAAATAAAGTAACAAAAATAACATGATTCTCACTCACAAAAACATCCACCCTCGTTCACCAGCACTGTCACTCTCTGTCACGACACGCTAAGGTCGGACATAAAAACATATAACATGATTCTCACTCACAAAAACATCCACCCTCGTTCACCAGCACTGTCACTCTCTGTCACGACACGCTAAGGTCGGACATAAAAACATATAACATGATTCTCACTCACAAAAACATCCACCCTCGTTTCACCAGCACTGTCACTCTCTGATAACACGCCTAAGGTTGGACATAAAAACATATAACATGATTCTCACTCACAAAAACATCCACCCTCGTTCACCAGCACTGTCACTCTCTGTCACGACACGCTAAGGTCGGACATAAAAACAACAATAACAAGATGATTCTCACTCACAAAGACAGCCACCCTCGTTCACCAGCACTGTCACTCTCTGTCACGACACGCTAAGGTCGGACATAAAAACATAATAACATGATTCTCACTCACAAAAACATCCACCCTCGTTCACCAGCACTGTCACTCTCTGTCACGACACGCTAAGGTTGGACATAAAAACATATAACATGATTCTCACTCACAAAAACATCCACCCTCGTTCACCAGCACTGTCACTCTCTGTCATGACACGCTAAGGTTGGACATAAAAACATATCCTACAAACAAACAAAAGACCAGGAGGGAGAAAACTACTGACTCACACTCACTCAACAACAAAGTACAAGTACGTACAAACAAAACCTTTTTATGTACATACTTACATCGGCGCACGCATAACATAAATGGCATCAACCATCAATTTCACATGTCAAATATTTACATAATAGCAGCACATTTGATTTTACCCCGTATTTTCCAAACACACACGCTGCAATTTCACACCTCAAAGCCCTCTCTCACACACTCTCACCCCACACACCCCAGCCCCGGGAGCATTACGCGGCAACACGACGATCAGCCTCAAACGCAGAGGGCTCTTCACACAACGACGAAAAGAGAAAATCCCACACTGGTCGCGACGCACGGCCAAGGCCCCAACCGAGCTAGCCAAGACCAGACCGCCCGCTGACTCAGCGGAACGGCCCCATGGCCAACAACCGGCGCCCCTCACCACACGCCCCACGACTCCCCCCAACACGGGGCAGCCACACCAACGAGGAACAACCTCCAACATCGCCACCTCCTGGTGAACACCCCTCACCACACGCCCCACGACTCCCCCCAACACGGGGCAGCCACACCAACGAGGAACAGCCTCCAACATCGCCACCTCCTGGTGAACACCCCTCACCACACGCCCCACGACTCCCCCCAACACGGGGCAGCCACACCAACGAGGAACAACCTCCAACATCGCCACCTCCTGGTGAACACCCCTCACCACACGCTACACGACTCCCCCCAACACGGGGTAGCCACACCAACGAGGAACAGCCTCCAACACATGCCGCCCTGAGCTAGGCTCCAATGACGGACATGCAAACATGCCGCTCCACAGACAGACACACACATTCAAACAGACAGACACTGAGACAGACAGACAGACACACACACCTGGTTTGGCGTTGTCCCTGAAATCAACCTAGCGGTAATCTCCCAGTTTTTGGAGTTAGTCAGACAGACAGACAGGCAGACATACAAGCAGACAAATGCACAGGACACTCAAACAGACAGACAGACACACACACCTGGTTTGGCGTTGTCCCTGAAATCAACCTAGCGATAATCTCCCAGGTTTTGGAGTTAGTCAGACAGACAGGCAGACACATGCACAGACACGTCAGACAGACAGACAGACACACACACCTGGTTTGGGCGTTGTCCCAGGGATCAGCCTAGCAATGGCCTCCCAGTTTTTGGAGTTGAGGCGGTTTGAAGTCAGGGGAGGCGATCAGGGTCTTGAGGATCAGGTCCAGGGTGACCCCAATGCGAGACGATGGCTCCACACTGCCCATGGCTGAGGGAGGTTGATCTGCAAAAATCAATAATTGATGACTGGTTTGTTCTGATGAATAATTGATGACTGGTTTGTTCTGGTGAATAATTGATGACTGGTCTGTTCTGGTGAATGATTGATGACTGGTCTGTTCTGGTGAATAATTGATGACTGATCTGTTCTGGTGAACAATTGATGACTGGTTTGTTCTGGTGAATAATTGATGACTGGTCTGTTCTGGTGAATGATTGATGACTGGTTTGTTCTGGTGAATGATTGATGACTGGTCTGTTCTGATGAATGATTGATGACTGGTTTGTTCTGGTGAATGATTGATGACTGGTTTGTTCTGGTGAATGATTGATGACTGGTTTGTTCTGGTGAATGATTGATGACTGGTTTGTTCTGGTGAATGATTGATGACTGGTTTGTTCTGGTGAATGATTGATGACTGGTTTGTTCTGGTGAATGATTGATGACTGGTTTGTTCTGGTGAATGATTGATGACTGGTCTGTTCTGGTGAATGATTGATGACTGGTTTGTTCTGATGAATGATTGATGACTGGTTTGTTCTGGTGAATGATTGATGACTGGTCTGTTCTGGTGAATAATTGATGACTGGTCTGTTCTGGTGAATGATTGATGACTGGTCTGTTCTGGTGAATGATTGATGACTGGTCTGTTCTGGTGAATAATTGATGACTGGTTTGTTCTGGTGAATAATTGATGACTGGTTTGTTCTGGTGAATAATTGATGACTGGTTTGTTCTGGTGAATGATTGATGACTGGTCTGTTCTGGTGAATAATTGATGACTGGTTTGTTCTGGTGAACAATTGATGACTGGTTTGTTCTGGTGAATAATTGATGACTGGTCTGTTCTGGTGAATAATTGATGACTGGTTTGTTCTGGTGAATGATTGATGACTGGTTTGTTCTGGTGAATGATTGATGACTGGTCTGTTCTGATGAATGATTGATGACTGGTCTGTTCTGGTGAATAATTGATGACTGGTTTGTTCTGGTGAATGATTGATGACTGGTCTGTTCTGATGAATGATTGATGACTGGTTTGTTCTGGTGAATGATTGATGACTGGTTTGTTCTGGTGAATAATTGATGACTGGTTTGTTCTAGTGAATGATTGATGACTGGTTTGTTCTGGTGAATAATTGATGACTGGTTTGTTCTGGTGAATGATTGATGACTGGTTTGTTCTGGTGAATGATTGATGACTGGTTTGTTCTGGTGAACAATTGATGACTGGTCTGTTCTAGTGAATGATTGATGACAGGTCTGTTCTGATGAATAATTGATGACAGGTCTGTTCTGATGAATAATTGATGACTGGCTTGTTCTAGTGAATGATTGATGACTGGCCTGTTCTGATGAATGATTGATGACTGGTTTGTTCTGGTGAATGATTGATGACTGGTCTGTTCTGATGAATAATTGATGACTGGCTTGTTCTAGTGAATGATTGATGACTGGTTTGTTCTGATGAATGATTGATGACTGGTTTGTTAACTGATGGTTGGTCTACTCTGGTTGATGGATGTTTGCCAATGGCTCTGTCCCTACATGCCGATCATGTCCAGGATGTCCCTGATGCAGGACGATGGCTTCACAATGCCCATGACTGACGTCTGATTCACAGCACTAGACAGGCCACTGAGGTCTGATTCACAGATTGACAGCAATAGACAGGTCACTGAGGTCTGATTCACAGATTGACAGCAATAGACAGGTCACTGCCTGAGGTCTGATTCACAGATTGACAGCAATAGACAGGTCACTGCCTGGTCTGATTCACAGATTGACAGCAATAGACAGGTCACTGAGGTCTGATTCACAGATTGCTAGCAATAGACAGGTCACTGCCTGATTCACAGATTGACAGCAATAGACAGGTCACTGCCTGATTCACAGATTGACAGCAATAGACAGGTCACTGCCTGATTCACAGATTGACAGCAATAGACAGGTCACAGATTGACAGCAATAGACAGGTCACTGCCTGATTCACAGATTGACAGCAATAGACAGGTCACAGCCTGATTCACAGATTGACATCAATAGACAGGTCACTGCCTGATTCACAGATTGCTAGCAATAGACAGGTCACTGCCTGGTCTGATTCACAGATTGACAGCAATAGACAGGTCACTGCTTGGTTCACAGATTGACAGCAATAGACAGGTCACTGCCTGATTCACAGATTGACAGCAATAGACAGGTCACTGCCTGATTCACAGATTGACAGCAATAGACAGGTCACTGAGGTCTGATTCACAGATTGCTAGCAATAGACAGGTCACTGCCTGATTCACAGATTGACAGCAATAGACAGGTCACTGCCTGATTCACAGATTGACAGCAATAGACAGGTCACTGCCTGGTCTGATTCACAGATTGACAGCAATAGACAGGTCACTGCCTGATTCACAGATTGACAGCAATAGACAGGTCACTGCCTGATTCACAGATTGACAGCAATAGACAGGTCACTGCTGGTCTGATTCACAGATTGACAGCAATAGACAGGTCACTGCCTGATTCACAGATTGACAGCAATAGACAGGTCACTGCCTGGTCTGATTCACAGATTGACAGCAATAGACAGGTCACTGCTTGGTTCACAGATTGACAGCAATAGACAGGTCACTGCCTGATTCACAGATTGACAGCAATAGACAGGTCACTGCCTGGTCTGATTCACAGATTGACAGCAATAGACAGGTCACTGCTTGGTTCACAGATTGACAGCAATAGACAGGTCACTGCCTGATTCACAGATTGACAGCAATAGACAGGTCACTGCCTGATTCACAGATTGACAGCAATAGACAGGTCACTGCCTGATTCACAGATTGACAGCAATAGACAGGTCACTGCTTGTCTGATTCACAGATTGACAGCAATAGACAGGTCACTGCCTGATTCACAGATTGACAGCAATAGACAGGTCACTGCCTGATTCACAGATTGACAGCAATAGACAGGTCACTGCCTTGTCTGATTCACAGATTGACAGCAATAGACAGGTCACTGCCTGATTCACAGATTGCTAGCAATAGACAGGTCACTGCCTGGTTCACAGATTGACAGCAATAGACAGGTCACTGTCTGATTCACAGATTGACAGCAATAGACAGGTCACTGCCTGGTTCACAGATTGACAGCAATGGACAGGTCACTGCCTGATTCACAGATTGACAGCAATAGACAGGTCACTGCCTGATTCACAGATTGACAGCAATAGACAGGTCACTGCCTGATTCACAGATTGACAGCAATAGACAGGTCACTACCTGATTCACAGATTGCTAGCAATAGACAGGTCACTGCCTGGTTCACAGATTGACAGCAATAGACAGGTCACTGCCTGGTTCACAGATTGACAGCAATAGACAGGTCACTGCCTGATTCACAGATTGACAGCAATAGACAGGTCACTGCCTGATTCACAGATTGACAGCAATAGACAGGTCACTGCCTGGTTCACAGATTGACAGCAATAGACAGGTCACTGCCTGATTCACAGATTGCTAGCAATAGACAGGTCACTGCCTGATTCACAGATTGACAGCAATAGACAGGTCACTGCCTGATTCACAGATTGACAGCAATAGACAGGTCACTGCCTGGTTCACAGATTGACAGCAATAGACAGGTCACTGCCTGATTCACAGATTGACAGCAATATACAGGTCACTGCCTGATTCACAGATTGACAGCAATAGACAGGTCACTGCCTGATTCACAGATTGACAGCAATAGACAGGTCACTGCCTGATTCACAGATTGACAGCAATATACAGGTCACTGCCTGATTCACAGATTGACAGCAATAGACAGGTCACTGCCTGATTCACAGATTGACAGCAATATACAGGTCACTGCCTGATTCACAGATTGCTAGCAATAGACAGGTCACTGCCTGATTCACAGATTGACAGCAATAGACAGGTCACTGCCTGATTCACAGATTGACAGCAATAGACAGGTCACTGCCTGATTCACAGATTGACAGCAATAGACAGGTCACTGCCTGATTCACAGATTGACAGCAATAGACAGGTCACTGCCTGATTCACAGATTGACAGCAATAGACAGGTCACTGCCTGATTCACAGATTGACAGCAATAGACAGGTCACTGCCTGATTCACAGATTGACAGCAATAGACAGGTCACTGCCTGATTCACAGATTGACAGCAATAGACAGGTCACTGCCTGATTCACAGATTGACAGCAATAGACAGGTCACTGCCTGATTCACAGATTGACAGCAATAGACAGGTCACTGCCTGGTTCACAGATTGACAGCAATAGACAGGTCACTGCCTGATTCACAGATTGACAGCAATAGACAGGTCACTGCCTGATTCACAGATTGACAGCAATAGACAGGTCACTGCCTGGTTCACAGATTGACAGCAATAGACAGGTCACTGCTTGGTTCACAGATTGACAGCAATAGACAGGTCACTGCCTGATTCACAGATTGACAGCAATAGACAGGTCACTGCCTGATTCACAGATTGACAGCAATAGACAGGTCACTGCCTGATTCACAGATTGACAGCAATAGACAGGTCACTGCCTGATTCACAGATTGACAGCAATAGACAGGTCACTGCCTGATTCACAGATTGACAGCAATAGACAGGTCACTGCCTGATTCACAGATTGCTAGCAATAGACAGGTCACTGCCTGATTCACAGATTGCTAGCAATAGACAGGTCACTGCCTGGTCTGATTCACAGATTGACAGCAATAGACAGGTCACTGCCTGATTCACAGATTGACAGCAATAGACAGGTCACTGCCTGATTCACATATTGCTAGCAATGGACAGGTCACTGCCTTGTCTGATTCACAGATTGACAGCAATAGACAGGTCACTGCCTGATTCACAGATTGACAGCAATAGACAGGTCACTGCCTGATTCACAGATTGCTAGCAATAGACAGGTCACTGCCTATCGCTGTATTCCTTCCAGTCCACACTGAAAATCTGGAAATAAATGAAACAA
>CM065702.1:753716-786575 GCA_017654935.2 Phymorhynchus buccinoides
CCAGCCTACTTTAAAGACACCGTGCGGAGGCTCAGAAACTCATTGTAGGCCAACTGTTCCGCAATTTGCATACACATTCCTTCTTTTCTTTTGTTACCAGCCTGTCAACCGATCCCTCCCTCTGTGTGTATGTGTGTGTGTGGTGTGTGTGTGTGTGTGTGTGTGTACGTGCGTGTGTGTGTGTATGTGCGTTGTGTGTGTGTTGTGTCTGTGTGTGAATGTCACCCCCGTGCATCTGGCTGAAATGGAAAAAAACTGAAGTGGGGTTCTTTCAGTGACGTTAGCTGAATTAACTTTGGGAATTGCATTTTGGGAGTAGAGTTGTGTCATCGGCGTCGATTTTCGATATTGCGATGATTTTTTGGCTCAATTTCGTCAGAAAAGCTTTATTAGTACCCTCAGTCATTAATTCAATTTTAGTATAAAACAAGCTGAAAAAAAAGCAAAATACCTGGAAATGTTAGCGATCGGACAGAGAAAATCACTCGGCCGCGGATCGGCGGCCTCAAAGTTGCAACTCGGCGCCATCGCGATCAATTTTCACTTAATTTTCCGTTGAAAAGTTCAAAATTCTCACATCATCGTACTTTCCAGTGATAATATAATCTAAATTGACTCATTTCAAGCCCTAATTACAATCTCTACCATCAAAAAACTGCCTGGAAAGCTCTTCGAATCGACAGTAAAAGCCTGGCCGCCATTTTATGAAGCTCAGTCTGACCCCGAAATAGATCGACCAAAATAAAATAAAAATGTTACCCCTTTAACCAATGAAAATGTAGCATTTAATGCATGTGACGTCAAGCGCAACCCCTGTTTTGATGACGTAGTGTGTTAGGTACACAAGTATTCAACGATTGGTTGCTATATGAGATGCTTTGTGATGTCATGTGGGCTTCCCGGAATATTCCGGGAGCCGCCATTGGCTCTAGGGGGGGCTATCCCGGATCAGTCCGGGAACAGCGCTGAGAAGGGAGGCACTCCAAGGCTTTAAATCGCTCAGATCATCGATCTCGGTATTCAACACTGGTGGGTGGTTTTTTTTGCGAATTCTTTTGAAAAACGGAACTTCCGTTTTGGGCAATATAGAAAAAACGGTTTCAGTCCAAAAACGTAAGCAGATGCACCCATGTATGTGTGTGCAGTATTCGCGTGCGTGCTTGCTTGTGTGCGCATGCGCGTATTAGTGCGTGAGTGCATGCGTATATGTGTGTATGCGACTAGTTCCTACCTGCACAAGCACACACACGCGTAAGCACGCACGCACAAATACGCGCATGCGCACGCAAGAAATCACGCACGCGAATATGCACACACGCACGCAAACAAACACTCATGCACATAAACACGTATATGCGCACGCATGTATGCATTCAGGCGAACATGCACGCATGCATGCACGCATGCTCGCAAAGACATATCACACACAAACACTCGCGTGTCCAACTGAAAAAAGCTAAATAACGATATATTTGTATTTCTTAAAACAAACAAAAACCATACCGTTAGCCTTTTACTGTTCCCAAGACACCCGTTAAAGCGCGTGATACAAAGTTACAACAATCAAAATCAAAAATCATCCCGTCCGTTCTTCTATTCTACCCAGTTACGGCGTGTCACATTCACTTCAAAGACATGACAGGGCGGACAATCGCGGAAGACCTACTGACTTCAATTAACATTCTTACGTCATTTGTCTTCAGCTCCACGAATCCCATCACCCACCCTGCCAGCGCGTGTGTGTGCGTGTGTGTGTGTGTGCGTGCGTGTGTGAGTGTGTATGTGAGTGTGTGCATCTGAGTGTGTGTGTGTGTCTGTGTATGAGTGATAGAGGTTATGAGACTAACATTGTGACTAATCAAGATTTCACACACACGTACACGCGCGCACACCGAAGCGCATACACACATGCAATAAACGCACGTGCACACGTACACATGCGGGCACATAAACATGAATTGTCCGGTTTTGACTCCAAAATCAACAGAGGTTTGTTACAAGAAACAACCAGGTTATCTGTAAAATGTCCGAATTTGACTCAAAATAAAAGTACTGATATTAACAATAATTTTTGTATCAAAAAGGATTATTTATATTTTGTCTGATTTTTACTGAAAATGTTGCCCACTTTTCGAGTCAAATATTTTGAGTCAAACTCATTTATTTGCAACATAGCCCGGTTTGACTCAAAATTAGAATGCTAAAATGTCTTGTAATTTTGAGTCAAACCGGGCTATGTTGCAAATAAATGAGTTTGACTCAAAATATTTGACTCGAAAAGTGGGCAACATTTTCAGTAAAAATCAGACAAAATATAAATAATCCTTTTTGATACAAAAATTATTGTTAATATCAGTACTTTTATTTTGAGTCAAATTCGGACATTTTACAGATAACCTGGTTGTTTCTTGTAACAAACCTATGTTGATTTTGGAGTCAAAACCGGACAATTCATGTTTGTGTGCCCGCATGCGTACTTGTGCACGTGCGTTTATTGCATGTGTGCATGCGCTTCGGTGTGCGCGCGTGTACGTGTGTGTGAAATCTTGATTAGTCACAATGTTAGTCTCATAACCTCTATCACTCACACACAGACACACACACACACTCAGATGCACACACTCACATACACACGCACACACGCATGCACGCGCGCACACACATACACACACGCGCTGGCAGGGTGGGTGATGGGATTCGTGGAGCTGAAGACAAATGACGTAAGAATGTTAATTGAAGTCAGTAGGTCTTCCGCGATTGTCCGGCCTGTCATGTCTTTGAAGTGAACGTGACACGCCGTAACTGGGTAGGAATAGAAGAACGGACGGGATGATTTTTGTTTTTGACTGTTGTAACTTTGTATCACGCGCTTTAACGGGTGTCTTGGGAACAGTAAAAGGCTAACGGTATGGTTTTTGTTTGTTTTAAGAAATAAAAATATATCGTTATTTAGCTTTTTTCTGTTGGACACGCGAGTGTTTGTGTGTGATATGTCTTTGCGAGCATGCGTGCATGCATGCATGTTCGCCTGAATGCATACATGCGTGCGCATATACGTGTTTATGTGCATGAGTGTTTGTTTGCGTGCGTGTGTGCATATTCGCGTGCGTGATTTCTTGCGTGCGCATGCGCGTATTTGTGCGTGCGTGCTTACGCGTGTGTGTGTGCTTGTGCAGGTAGGAACTAGTCGCATACACACATATACGCATGCACTCACGCACTAATACGCGCATGCGCACACAAGCAAGCACGCACGCGAATACTGCACACACATACATGGGTGCATCTGCTTACGTTTTTGGACTGAAACCGTTTTTTCTATATTGCCCAAAACGGAAGTTCCGTTTTTTCAAAAGAATTCGCAAAAAAAACCACCCACCAGTGTTGAATACCGAGATCGATGATCTGAGCGATTTAAAGCCTTGGAGTGCCTCCCTTCTCAGCGCTGTTCCCGGACTGATCCGGGATAGCCCCCCCTAGAGCCAATGGCGGCTCCCGGAATATTCCGGGAAGCCCACATGACATCACAAAGCATCTCATATAGCAGGCCAATCGTTGAATACTTGTGTACCTAACACACTACGTCATCAAAACAGGGGTTGTGCTTGACGTCACATGCATTAAATGCTGCATTTTCATTGGTTAAAGGGGTGAAATAATTATTTTATTTTGGTCGATCTATTTCGGGGTCAGACTGAGCTTCATAAATGGCGGCCAGGCTTTTACTGTCGATTCGAAGAGCTTTCCAAGCAGTTTTTTTGATGGTAGAGATTGTAATTAGGGCTTGAAATTAGTCAATTTAGATTATATTATCACTGGAAAGTACGATGATGTGAGAATTTTGAACTTTTCAACGGAAAATGAAGTGAAAATTGATCGCGATGGCGCCGAGTTGCAACTTTGAGGCCGCCGATCTTGTGGCCGAGTGATTTTCTCAGTCCAATCGCGAACATTTCCAGGTATTTTGCTTTTTTTTCAGCTTGTTTTATACTAAAATTGACTAAGAATTAATGACTGAGGGTACTAATAAAGCTTTTCTGACGAAATTGAGCCAAAAAATCATCGCAATATCGAAAATCGACGCCGATGACACAACTCTACTCCCAAAATGCAATTCCCAAAGTTAATTCAGCTAACGTCACTGAAAGAACCCCACTTCAGTTTTTTCCATTTCAGCCAGATGCACGGGGGTGACATTCACACACAGCCACACAAACACACACACACGCACATACACACACACAACGCACGTACACACACACACACACACACACACACACACACACACATACACACAGAGGGAGGGATCGGTTGACAGGCTGGTAACAAAAGAAAAGAAGGAATGTGTATGCAAATTCCGGGACAGTTGGCCTACAATGAGTTTCTGAGCCTCCGCGCGGTGTCTTTAAAGTAGGCTGGACACGAGTTGACAATTATTTTTACGATGAGCGAGATAAGAGTCAATTAAGAGTGCAGGCAACAGAGCAGATAGCTGGATTTCTTTTGTCGGCTTAGCGCTAGTGGGCAGAGGACCTCAACAAGGTATCATAGGGTACCGTGCAGTGGCCTAGGAATGTCACACATCTCCGCTATCCGTATCGGTACTTGTTACTGAAGGCATGATCAAAGATAGGCCAAGAGAAAGAGAGTCGAGAAGAGAGAGAGGGGGGGGGGGGGGGGGAGTTGTGCGAGTTGTAGTAGAAAAAACTGAAATATTCTTTAAATTAAATGAATAGGCAGATAGATAGACAGATACCTAAAATGTTATATATTTTTTATGAACGATCCGAGATAGTGATGTTCTTATAAGAGTTTGTCTTAGTCATTTTAAAAAATAAGCAGGAAGTCGAAATACGAGTGCTACGAGCTTTCTGATTGGTTAGCTGTATTCGCTTATTGGATTGGTCAAAGTTCAGCGTGATATTTGAACTGAGCCACACTCGTGGCTCATCGTGTTCGACCGAGGAGCCACGAAAGTGGCTCATCGTGCTAAAAAGGTTAAGGATGGGACTTCTGAAAGCCTAACAGCTGTGTTTTAGTCCCTATATTCTAACCCAACCCAACCCATTAATTTTACCTTAAAAAAAAGAAGCGACAGGTGTACAGAGGGTTCAGCTTCATCGCTTTCAAGCTGAAATGTTCATCTTTCACTGTTTCAGACGAATCCGGGACATTTAGCCAACAGACATTTCGCCAATGGACACTTAGCCAACAGCCATTTAGCCAACATTTGCAGGGGGGACATTTAGCCAACATTGAAAAAAATATCCATTTTTGGTGATTTGGTTTAAGGTCTTATAAGGGAGGTTTCACTGTTAATGTAATGATCACATTGTAATGTCTCATACAGTGGAACCTCATTTCTAAGACCTTCAAAAATCATCCAAAATGAGGTCTTAAATGGGAGAGAGCTGTATAAGGGAGGTAATTTTAATACTTTACCAAGAAGAGCAATGTCTCAGAAAAGTAAGTCTTAAAAGGGAGGATGAGTCTTATAATGTGGGGTCTTATAAGGGAGGTTTCACTGTTGCAAATCACACAAGACACACACACTCTCTCTCTTCTCTCTTTCTTACACACACACACACATACACCCACACACACAACACACAACACACACCACACACACAACACACACACACAAAAAAAAGACACCTCACGCACAGAGTCGCGTACGCAAGCACCCAGCGCGCATAAAACTTAGAAAACCACCTTGGACCATGTTTACATTACACACACACAATGCACGCATACACGACACATACACTCATACACACATGCAATGCATATTTATTATCGAGAACATGCGCACACCACGCACACACATACACACACCACAAGTTTTAGAATATGAGACATTCATTGTGATCATTACATTAATATTGTTTTAATTGTTGGCTAAATGTCCTCCCTGCAAATGTTGGCTAAATGTTTGTTGGCTAAATGTCCATTGCCTAAGTGGCCGTTGGCTAAGTGTCCATTGCCTAAATGTCCGTTGGCTAATTGTCCATTGCCTAAATGTCCCCCCTGCTAAATGTCCATTGGCTAAATGTCCGTTGGCTAAGTGTCCGTTGGCTAAAATGTCTGTTGGCTAAGTGTCCGTTGGCTAAAATAATGTCCGTTGGCTAAGTGTCCGTTGGCTAAATGACCGGATACTGTGTTCAGACAGGTCACTGAACGAGGTGAGTATATTTACCGAGTTGAAAAAGCGTTTACAGATACAGTTTAGCTAAAAGTGGTCATTGGCTAGATGTCCGTTGGCTAAGTGTCCGTTGGGTAGATGGCCGGATGCTGTTTCAGACAGGTCACTGAACGAGGTGCGTAGATTTACTGAGGTGAAAAGCGTTTACAGATACACTTACCCACTCGATACATAAGCCTGCCGCGGGCTGATAAGCAATAGTCATAAGTCAGACGTTTCTTTATCGTCCAGTGGCATTGTACAAACGCATATTATGGCAACTAGATTGCGCACTCATCATGAAACCCACCACCACTTCCGCCTTCATTTTGTACCTATAAGTTTCTTTTTTCCTTCCTTCCTTTTTTTTCTCGTTCCTTTTCTCTTTCTTTTTGATCCTTTGTTTTCTTTTTTTCCACTGTATATGTTATGATGATGAAAAAATCGTTTAACCGTCCCTCCGTCCCCTGGAACAGAACACATATTGGGACATTTAGTTCCATTAGTAACTATACAAAGATATTGGGACGATCCTGGAATTACTGCAATACCAGGAAAGTCCCCAAGCATTTTTTACTAATCAAGATAGTTTGGGTATGTTATGTTAAATGTAGATTATGTAAAGTGCAAAGAGCTCCAGGTAACTCGCTAACTGAGAGGTTGTTGCGCTATTTAATCGCGACCATTACTTATTATTATTATTATTTATTATTATTATTACTATTATTATTATTATTATTATTATCTTTTCTTTTCTTCTTTTCGTACGTCAGAGGGACATTATTATTATTATTATTTTTGCATTGTTGAATTTATTGTTTCATTTATTTCCAGATTTTCAGTGTGGACTGGAAGGAATACAGCGATAGGCAGTGACCTGTCTATTGCTAGCAATCTGTGAATCAGGCAGTGACCTGTATATTGCTGTCAATCTGTGAATCAGGCAGTGACCTGTCTATTGCTGTCAATCTGTGAATCAGACAAGGCAGTGACCTGTCCATTGCTAGCAATATGTGAATCAGGCAGTGACCTGTCTATTGCTGTCAATCTGTGAATCAGGCAGTGACCTGTCTGTTGCTGTCAATCTGTGAATCAGACCAGGCAGTGACCTGTCCATTGCTAGCAATATGTGAATCAGGCAGTGACCTGTCTATTGCTAGCAGTCTGTGAATCAGGTAGTGACCTGTCTATTGCTGTCAATCTGTGAACCAGGCAGTGACCTGTCTATTGCTAGCAATCTGTGAATCAGGCAGTGACCTGTCTATTGCTGTCAATCTGTGAATCAGGCAGTGACCTGTCTATTGCTGTCAATCTGTGAATCAGGCAGTGACCTGTCTATTGCTGTCAATCTGTGAACCAAGCAGTGACCTGTCTATTGCTGTCAATCTGTGAATCAGACCTCAGTGACCTGTCTATTGCTGTCAATCTGTGAATCAGGCAGTGACCTGTATATTGCTGTCAATCTGTGAATCAGGCAGTAACCTGTCTATTGCTGTCAATCTGTGAATCAGGAAGTGACCTGTCTATTGCTGTCAATCTGTGAATCAGGCAGTGACCTGTCCATTGCTGTCAATCTGTGAATCAGGCAGTGACCTGTCTATTGCTGTCAATCTGTGAATCAGGCAGTGACCTGTCTATTGCTAGCAATCTGTGAATCAGGCAGTGACCTGTCTATTGCTGTCAATCTGTGAATCAGGCAGTGACCTGTCTATTGCTGTCAATCTGTGAATCAGGCAGTGACCTGTCTATTGCTGTCAATCTGTGAATCAGGCAGTGACCTGTCTATTGCTGTCAATCTGTGAATCAGGCAGTGACCTGTCTATTGCTGTCAATCTGTGAATCAGGCAGTGACCTGTCTATTGCTGTCAATCTGTGAATCAGGCAGTGACCTGTCTATTGCTGTCAATCTGTGAATCAGGCAGTGACCTGTCTATTGCTAGCAATCTGTGAATCAGGCAGTGACCTGTCTATTGCTGTCAATCTGTGAATCAGGCAGTGACCTGTCTATTGCTAGCAATCTGTGAATCAGGCAGTGACCTGTCTATTGCTGTCAATCTGTGAATCAGGCAGTGACCTGTCTATTGCTGTCAATCTGTGAACCAGGCAGTGACCTGTCTATTGCTGTCAATCTGTGAATCAGGCAGTGACCTGTCCATTGCTGTCAATCTGTGAATCAGGCAGTGACCTGTATATTGCTGTCAATCTGTGAATCAGGCAGTGACCTGTCTATTGCTGTCAATCTGTGAACCAGGCAGTGACCTGTCTATTGCTGTCAATCTGTGAATCAGGCAGTGACCTGTCTATTGCTAGCAATCTGTGAATCAGGCAGTGACCTGTCTATTGCTGTCAATCTGTGAACCAGGCAGTGACCTGTCTATTGCTGTCAATCTGTGAATCAGGCAGTGACCTGTCTATTGCTGTCAATCTGTGAATCAGGCAGTGACCTGTCTATTGCTGTCAATCTGTGAACCAGGCAGTGACCTGTCTATTGCTGTCAATCTGTGAACCAGGCAGTGACCTGTCTATTGCTAGCAGTCTGTGAATCAGGTAGTGACCTGTCTATTGCTGTCAATCTGTGAATCAGGCAGTGACCTGTCTATTGCTGTCAATCTGTGAATCAGGCAGTGACCTGTCTATTGCTGTCAATCTGTGAATCAGGCAGTGACCTGTCCATTGCTGTCAATCTGTGAACCAGGCAGTGACCTGTCTATTGCTAGCAATCTGTGAATCAGACCTCAGACCTCAGTGACCTGTCTATTGCTGTCAGACCAGGCAATGACCTGTCTATTAATAGCAATCTGTGAATCAGGCAGTGACCTGTCTATTGCTGTCAATCTGTGAATCAGACAAGGCAGTGACCTGTCTATTGCTGTCAAGCTGTGAATCAGGAAGTGACCTGTCTATTGCTGTCAATCTGTGAACCAAGCAGTGACCTGTCTATTGCTGTCAATCTGTGAACCAGGCAGTGACCTGTCTATTGCTGTCAAGCTGTGAATCAGGAAGTGACCTGTCTATTGCTGTCAATCTGTGAACCAGGCAGTGACCTGTCTATTGCTGTCAATCTGTGAATCAGGCAGTGACCTGTCTATTGCTGTCAATCTGTGAACCAAGCAGTGACCTGTCTATTGCTGTCAATCTGTGAATCAGACCAGGCAGTGACCTGTCTATTGCTAGCAATCTGTGAATCAGGCAGTGACCTGTCTATTGCTGTCAATCTGTGAATCAGGCAGTGACCTGTCTATTGCTGTCAATCTGTGCAGTGACCTGTCTATTGCTGTCAATCTGTGAACCAGGCAGTGACCTGTCTATTGCTGTCAATCTGTGAACCAAGGCAGTGACCTGTCTATTGCTGTCAATCTGTGAACCAAGCAGTGACCTGTCTATTGCTGTCAATCTGTGAACCAAGCAGTGACCTGTCTATTGCTGTCAATCTGTGAATCAGACCAGGCAGTGACCTGTCTATTGCTGTCAATCTGTGAATCAGGCAGTAACCTGTCTATTGCTGTCAATCTGTGAATCAGGCAGTGACCTGTCTATTGCTAGCAATCTGTGAATCAGACCTCAGTGACCTGTCTATTGCTGTCAATCTGTGAATCAGGCAGTGACCTGTCTATTGCTGTCAATCTGTGAATCAGGCAGTGACCTGTCTATTGCTGTCAATCTGTGAACCAAGCAGTGACCTGTCTATTGCTGTCAATCTGTGAATCAGACCAGGCAGTGACCTGTCTATTGCTAGCAATCTGTGAATCAGGCAGTGACCTGTCTATTGATGTCAATCTGTGAATCAGGCTGTGACCTGTCTATTGCTGTCAATCTGTGAATCAGGCAGTGACCTGTCTATTGCTGTCAATCTGTGACCTGTCTATTGCTGTCAATCTGTGAATCAGGCAGTGACCTGTCTATTGCTGTCAATCTGTGAATCAGGCAGTGACCTGTCTATTGCTGTCAATCTGTGAATCAGGCAGTGACCTGTCTATTGCTAGCAATCTGTGAATCAGACCTCAGTGACCTGTCTATTGCTGTCAATCTGTGAATCAGACCAGGCAGTGACCTGTCTATTGCTGTCAATCTGTGAATCAGACCTCAGACCTCAGTGACCTGTCTATTGCTGTCAATCTGTGAATCAGACCTCAGTGACCTGTCTATTGCTGTCAATCTGTGAATCAGACCTCAGTGGCCTGTCTAGTGCTGTGAATCAGACGTCAGTCATGGGCATTGTGAAGCCATCGTCCTGCATCAGGGACATCCTGGACATGATCGGCATGTAGGGACAGAGCCATTGGCAAACATCCATCAACCAGAGTAGACCAACCATCAGTTAACAAACCAGTCATCAATCATTCATCAGAACGAACCAGTCATCAATCATTCACTAGAACAAACCAGTCATCAATTATTCATCAGAACAGACCTGTCATCAATTATTCATCAGAACAGACCAGTCATCAATCATTCATCAGAACAGGCCAGTCATCAATCATTCACTAGAACAAGCCAGTCATCAATTATTCATCAGAACAGACCAGTCATCAATCATTCATCAGAACAGACCAGTCATCAATCATTCACCAGAACAAACCAGTCATCAATCATTCACCAGAACAAACCAGTCATCAATCATTCACCAGAACAAACCAGTCATCAATCATTCATCAGAACAGACCAGTCATCAATCATTCACCAGAACAAACCAGTCATCAATCATTCACCAGAACAAACCAGTCATCAATCATTCACCAGAACAGACCAGTCATCAATCATTCACCAGAACAAACCAGTCATCAATCGTTTTTTTTTGGTGTAATTCATCAGAACAGACCAGTCATCAATTATTCATCAGAGCAAACCAGTCATCAATTATTCACCAGAACAGACCAGTCATCAATCATTCATCAGAACAGACCAGTCATCAATCATTCACCAGAACAAACCAGTCATCAATCATTCACCAGAACAAACCAGTCATCAATTATTCACCAGAACAGACCAGTCATCAATTATTCACCAGAACAAACCAGTCATCAATTGTTCACCAGAACAAACCAGTCATCAATCATTCACCAGAACAAACCAGTCATCAATCATTCACCAGAACAAACCAGTCATCAATCATTCACCAGAACAAACCAGTCATCAATCATTCACCAGAACAAACCAGTCATCAATTATTCACCAGAACAAACCAGTCATCAATTATTCACCAGAACAAACCAGTCATCAATCATTCACCAGAACAGACCAGTCATCAATTATTCACCAGAGCAAACCAGTCATCAATCATTCACTAGAACAAACCAGTCATCAATTATTCACCAGAACAGACCAGTCATCAATTATTCACCAGAACAGACCTGTCATCAATCATTCACCAGAACAGACCAGTCATCAATCATTCACCAGAACAGACCAGTCATCAATCATTCACCAGAACAAACCAGTCATCAATCATTCACCAGAACAGACCAGTCATCAATCATTCACCAGAACAAGCCAGTCATCAATCATTCATCAGAACAGACCAGTCATCAATCATTCATCAGAACAAACCAGTCATCAATCATTCATCAGAACAAACCAGTCATCAATCATTCACCAGAACAGACCAGTCATCAATCATTCACCAGAACAGACCAGTCATCAATCATTCACCAGAACAAACCAGTCATCAATTGATTCACCAGAACAGATCAGTCATCAATTATTCACCAGAACAGACCAGTCATCAATCATTCACCAGAACAGACCAGTCATCAATTATTCACCAGAACAAACCAGTCATCAATTATTCATCAGAACAAACCAGTCATCAAATTATTGATTTTTGCAGATCAACCTCCCTCAGCCATGGGCAGTGTGGAGCCATCGTCTCGCATTGGGGTCACCCTGGACCTGATCCTCAAGACCCTGATCGCCTCCCCTGACTTCAACCGCCTCAACTCCAAAAACTGGGAGGCCATTGCTAGGCTGATCCCTGGGACACGCCAAACCAGGTGTGTGTAGTGTCTGTCTGTCTGTTTGAAGTGTCTGTGCATGTGTCTGCCTGTCTGTCTGACTAACTCCAAAACCTGGGAGATTATCGCTAGGTTGATTTCAGGGACAACGCCAAACAGGGGTGTGTGTGTCTGTCTGTCTGTTTGAGTGTCTGTGTATTTGTCCCATTCTGCCTGCCTGTCTGTCTGCCTGTCTGTCTGTCTGACTAACTCCAAAAACTGGGAGATTACCGCTAGGTTGATTTCAGGGACAACGCCAAACCAGGTGTGTGTGTGTGTCTGTCTGTCTCAGTGTCTGTCTGTTTGAATGTGTGTGTCTGTCTGTGGAGCGGCATGTTTGCATGTCCGTCATTGGAGCCTAGCTCAGGGCGGCATGTGTTGGAGGCTGTTCCTCGTTGGTGTGGCTACCCCGTGTTGGGGGGAGTCGTGTAGCGTGTGGTGAGGGGTGTTCACCAGGAGGTGGCGATGTTGGAGGTTGTTCCTCGTTGGTGTGGCTGCCCCGTGTTGGGGGGAGTCGTGGGGCGTGTGGTGAGGGGTGTTCACCAGGAGGTGGCGATGTTGGAGGCTGTTCCTCGTTGGTGTGGCTGCCCCGTGTTGGGGGGAGTCGTGGGGCGTGTGGTGAGGGGTGTTCACCATGAGGTGGCGATGTTGGAGGTTGTTCCTCGTTGGTGTGGCTGCCCCGTGTTGGGGGGAGTCGTGGGGCGTGTGGTGAGGGGCGCCGGTTGTTGGCCATGGGGCCGTTCCGCTGAGTCAGCGGGCGGTCTGGTCTTGGCTAGCTCGGTTGGGGCCTTGGCCGTGCGTTGCGACCAGTGTGGGATTTTCTCTTTTCGTCGTTGTGTGAAGAGCCCTCTGCGTTTGAGGCTGATCGTCGTGTTGCCGCGTAATGCTCCCGGGGCTGGGGTGTGTGGGTGAGTGTGTGAGAGAGGGCTTTGAGGTGTGAAATTGCAGCGTGTGTGTTTGGAAAATACGGGGTAAAATCAAATGTGCTGCTATTATGTAAATATTTGACATGTGAAATTGATGGTTGATGCCATTTATGTTATGCGTGCGCCGATGTAAGTATGTACATAAAAAGGTTTTGTTTGTACGTACTTGTACTTTGTTGTTGAGCGAGTGTGAGTCAGTAGTTTTCTCCCTCCTGGTCTTTTGTTTGTTTGTAGGATATGTTTTTATGTCCAACCTTAGCGTGTCATGACAGAGAGTGACAGTGCTGGTGAACGAGGGTGGATGTGTGATCGAGAAGCATGTTTATGCTTTTTTATGTCCAAGTGACAGAGAGTGACAGTGCTACAACGGTGAAACGCAGGTGTATGTTTTTGTGAGTGAGTCATGTTATATGTTTTTTAACCTTTGCGTGTCGTGACAGAGAGTGACAGTGCTGGTGAACGAGGGTTGATGTTTTTGTGAGTGAGAATCATGTTACTTTATGTTACTTTATGTCCGACCTTAGCGTGTCGTGACAGAGAGTGACAGTGCTGGTGAACGAGGGTGGATGTCTTTGTGAGTGAGAATCATGCAGTTTGTGTTTGAGATGATCCAACCTGGTAGCGTGTCATGACAGAGAGTGACAGGTGGCTGGTGAAACGAAGGTTGTCTTTGTGAGTGAGAACTTTATTTGGCGTGTCGTGACAGAGAGTGACAGTGCTTGGTGAACAGAGGGTGGATGTTTTTGTTGAGAATCATGTTGTTTTTATGTGACGCTTAAAGCAGTGTCGTGACAGAGAGTGAACGTGCTGGTGAACGAAGGTGGATGTCTTTGGGGGTGGAAGCATGTATGTGTTTTGTTTCTTTGTTTCTTTGCGTTGGAATGTGCAGTGGTAGTATGACTTCTTGCTGATTTTAATGCATGTTTTTTTCATCGTTCAATGTTGCTTTCATAAAGCGCATTGAGCATACTACTGTATGGATTTTAGCGCTATATGAAAATAAAATAATAATAAATATTATTATTATTATGATAATAATGATTGTTGTTATAAGACGTTGATCAATGTTTTCATTATCCTGTCATCACATATCGCCGCCCGCTTGCAATACAGACGTAAGTCGAAAGACCTTACTTCACAGGAGAAGCAAAACACTGATCGTTGTTATAAGACATTGATCAATGTTCTCATTATCCTGTCATCACATATCGCCATCCGCATGCAATACAGACGTAAGTCGAAAGACGTCACTTCACAGGAGAAGCAAAACACTGATCGTTGTTATAAGACATTGATCAATGTTCTCATTATCCTGTCATCACATATCGCCATCCGCATGCAATACAGACGTAAGTCGAAAGACGTCACTTCACAGGAGAAGCAAAAAACTGATTATTTCGGTCATTTCAAGTCAAATTGCTTCAGATTTTTTCATACGGCTTTATTTTGAGCCATCAAATAACTTTGTCACTTCAGTTTTTCAAATAAATCACGACTTATTTAAGTAATATTGAAATAAGAAATTTTGCCCCCAAATCATGGTTTTAGACTGAGAAGAAAATTAATTTTAGTCCAAAATAAAAGCTTTAAAGCATTGTTGAGAATAATACCTTGGCACTCCAATACGCCCTCCAATATATTTTTTAGATACAAAATAATGGGAGAAATTGTCAAAAGTATTTGTTGATTTGACTCAATGAATGTTGCTATCTTATTCTTGTATATGCAAAAAATCTCAAAATCGAAAAACATTTGAGTTACGTCTGTATTGCATGCGGGCGGCGATTTTAAAGCTATTAGTTTACATTTCCTCAAATGTTTTGTTTATCTTCTTCTGAAATTATGACGTTGAAAAGGTAAAATGACGTCAAATGACAGACAATTGTGTTTTGTGGAAACTTTTGAAGCAAGTGCGTGAAGTTCTACAAGCTTATTTTGATCACAGCGTCTTCATCTTTTGGAATTGCGGTTAATGAAGTTAGTGAGTCGTGCGCCTTGTCTTGTACTATGCATAAGCAAAAAATCTCAAAATCGATAAAAATTGAGTTACGTCTGTATTGCATGCGGGCAGCGATATATTAATTGTTGTTGATATGTTGCAGTGTGCTCGTTGTTATAAGACGTTGATGAATGTTATCCATTATCCTGTTGTTACATGTATTAATTGTTGATATGTGTTGCAGTGTGCTCGTTGTTATAAGACATTGATGAATGTTATCATTATCCTGTTGTTACAATGTATTAAATGATGATGATGATGATGATGATGATGATGATGATGATGATGATGATGATGATGATGATGATGATGATGATGAATGAGATGAGTGATGATGATGATGATGATTGGTGATGATGATATGTTGCAGTGTGCTCGTCGCTATGAAGAGTTACTATCCAGCAGCGGCCTAGCCACCCAACAAATGGCCAAGGCTTTCAGGGTGATGGTGATGATGATGATGATGTTGATATGTTGCAGTGTGCTCGTCGCTATGAAGAGTTACTATCCAGCTGCGGCCTAGTCATGGTGATGGTGATGATGATGGTGATATGTTGCAGTGTGCTCGTCGCTATGAAGAGTTACTATCCAGCAGCGGCCTAGCCACCCAACAAATGGCCAAGGCTTTCATGTTGATGGTGATGATGATCATGATGATATGATGTTGATGATCGTTGCAGTGTTGCTCTGTCGCTAGTGAAGGAGTTACCTATTCCTCGGTAGCGGCGGCCTAGACACCCAACAACTGGCCAAGGCTTTCATGGTGATGGTGGATGGATGTATGATGATGATGATGTTGATGATGTTTGCAGTGGGGGGGGTGCTCGTCGCTATGAAGAGTTACTATCCAGTAGCGGCCTAGCCACCCAACAAATGGCCAAGGCTTTCATGGTGATGGTGATGATGATGATGATGTTGATATGTTGCAGTGTGCTCGTCGCTATGAAGAGTTACTATCCAGTAGCGGCCTAGCCACCCAACAAATGGCCAAGGTCGTTCATGGGGTCAGGAGGAGGGGGCAGGGGTGGAGGGGTGCAGGGCATCACATGGGAGATGTGGACAACGCATCACGACACAGCCTGAGCTCTGCCGAGGGCCACAAACACAAAGGTAAAATGTGTGAATGTCACTATGTGTGTAAATGTGATGAAGCTGCGCTGCACATATGTGTGTGTGTGCATAGATCACCTGTATCATGGACTTTAAAGTACGCCAATGTGTGTGTTCTGCTAAATGTGGTGAAGCTGTGGTGTGTGTGTGTGTGTGGTGTGTGTGTGTGTGTGTGTGTGTGTGTGTGTGTGTGTGTTACACTAGATCACCTGTATTCATGGACTTTGACATTCTCCAATGTGTGCCTGTGTGTCATCCTGTTGTTGGGCGAGTCACTCTAACTACCATCGGTTTCCTGTTACCTGAATTGTGTGGAATTCCGTTGTAGCAGAATAGCGGGGGGGGGGGTTTTTTCCACACGTGGAAGGGTTATACCACCCAGAAAAAAGGAATTGGAGGGGTCTTATTGATAGGGGGGGCATCAACAGATGAACAGATCTCTCTCTGTGTGGAATTCCATGATTATAGCATCAACAGATGAACTCTCTGTGGAATTCCATGATTATAGCATCAACAGATGAACTCTCTCCTTGTGGAATTCCATGATTATAGCATCAACAGATGAACTCTCTCCTTGTGGAATTCCATGATTATAGCATCAACAGATGAACTCTCTCCGTGTGGAATTCCTTGATTATAGCATCAACAGATGAACTCTCTCCTTGTGGAATTCCTTGATTATAGCATCAACAGATGAACTCTCTCCTTGTGGAATTCCTTGATTATAGCATCAACAGATGAACTCTCTCCTTGTGGAATTCCTTGATTATAGCATCAACAGATGAACTCTCTCCTTGTGGAATTCCTTGATTATAGCATCAACAGATGAACTCTCTCCATGTGGAATTCCATGATGATTATAGCATCAACAGATGAACTCTCTCCTTGTGGAATTCCAATGATTATAGCATCAACAGATGAACTCTCTCCGTGTGGAATTCCATGATTATAGCATCAACAGATGAACTCTCTCCTTGTGGAATTCCATGATTATAGCATCAACAGATGAACTCTCTGCGTGTGGAATTCCATGATTATAGCATCAACAGATGAACTCTCTGCATGTGGAATTCCATGATTATAGCATCAACAGATGAACTCTCTCTGTGTGGAATTCCATGATTATAGCATCAACAGATGAACTCTCTCTGTGTGGAATTCCATGATTATAACTTCAACAGATGAACTCTCTCCGTGTGGAATTCCATGATTATAGCATCAACAGATGAACTCTCTGCGTGTGGAATTCCATAATTATAGCATCAACAGATGAACTCTCTGCGTGTGGAATTCCATGATTATAGCATCAACAGATGAACTCTCTCTGTGTGGAATTCCATGATTATAGCATCAACAGATGAACTCTCTCTGTGTGGAATTCCATGATTATAGCATCAACAGATGAACTCTCTCCGTGTGGAATTCCATGATTATAGCATCGACAGATGAACTCTCTCCGTGTGGAATTCCTTGATTATAGCATCAACAGATGAACTCTCTCCTTGTGGAATTCCTTGATTATAGCATCAACAGATGAACTCTCTCCTTGTGGAATTCCTTGATTATAGCATCAACAGATGAACTCTCTCCTTGTGGAATTCCTTGATTATAGCATCAACAGATGAACTCTCTCCTTGTGGAATTCCTTGATTATAGCATCAACAGATGAACTCTCTGCGTGTGGAATTCCTTGATTATAGCATCAACAGATGAACTCTCTCCGTGTGGAATTCCTTGATTATAGCATCAACAGATGAACTCTCTCCTTGTGGAATTCCTTGATTATAGCATCAACAGATGAACTCTCTGCGTGTGGAATTCCTTGATTATAGCATCAACAGATGAACTCTCTGCGTGTGGAATTCCTTGATTATAGCATCAACAGATGAACTCTCTCCATGTGGAATTCCTTGATTATAGCATCAACAGATGAACTCTCTCTCTGTGGAATTCCATGATTATAGCATCAACAGATGAACTCTCTCTCTGTGGAATTCCTTGATTATAGCATCAACAGATGAACTCTCTCTCTGTGGAATTCCATGATTATAACATCAACAGATGAACTCTCTGCGTGTGGAATTCCTTGATTATAGCATCAACAGATGAACTCTCTCCTTGTGGAATTCCTTGATTATAGCATCAACAGATGAACTCTCTCCTTGTGGAATTCCATGATTATAACATCAACAGATGAACTCTCTCCATGTGGAATTCCTTGATTATAGCATCAACAGATGAACTCTCTCCATGTGGAATTCCTTGATTATAGCATCAACAGATGAACTCTCTCCTTGTGGAATTCCTTGATTATAGCATCAACAGATGAACTCTCTCCATGTGGAATTCCTTGATTATAGCATCAACAGATGAACTCTCTCCATGTGGAATTCCTTGATTATAGCATCAACAGATGAACTCTCTCCATGTGGAATTCCTTGATTATAGCATCAACAGAATGAACTCTCAGAAAAACCAAACTGTGGAATTCCATGATTATAGCATCAACAGAATGAACTCTTGTGGAATTCCATGATTATAGCATCAACAGATGAACTCTCTGCGTGTGGAATTCCATCGATTATAGCATCAACAGATGAACTCTCTGGAATTCCATGATTATAGCATCAACAGATGAACTCTCTGTGGATATTCCTTGATTTATAGATGATCTCCTGTGTGGAATTCCTTGATTAGCATCAACAGATGAACTCTCTCCATGTGGAATTCCTTGATTATAGCATCAACAGATGAACTCTCTCCATGTGGAATTCCTTGATTATAGCATCAACAGATGAACTCTCTCCTTGTGGAATTCCTTGATTATAGCATCAACAGATGAACTCTCTCCTTGTGGAATTCCTTGATTATAGCATCAACAGATGAACTCTCTCCTTGTGGAATTCCTTGATTATAGCATCAACAGATGAACTCTCTCCTTGTGGAATTCCTTGATTATAGCATCAACAGATGAACTCTCTCCTTGTGGAATTCCTTGATTATAGCATCAACAGATGAACTCTCTCCTTGTGGAATTCCTTGATTATAGCATCAACAGATGAACTCTCTCCTTGTGGAATTCCTTGATTATAGCATCAACAGATGAACTCTCTCCTTGTGGAATTCCTTGATTATAGCATCAACAGATGAACTCTCTCCTTGTGGAATTCCTTGATTATAGCATCAACAGATGAACTCTCTCCGTGTGGAATTCCTTGATTATAGCATCAACAGATGAACTCTCTCCTTGTGGAATTCCTTGATTATAGCATCAACAGATGAACTCTCTCCGTGTGGAATTCCTTGATTATAGCATCAACAGATGAACTCTCTCCATGTGGAATTCCATGATTATAGCATCAACAGATGAACTCTCTCTGTGGAATTCCATGATTATAGCATCAACAGATGAACTCTCTGCGTGTGGAATTCCTTGATTATAGCATCAACAGATGAACTCTCTCCGTGTGGAATTCCTTGATTATAGCATCAACAGATGAACTCTCTCCTTGTGGAATTCCTTGATTATAGCATCAACAGATGAACTCTCTCCTTGTGGAATTCCTTGATTATAGCATCAACAGATGAACTCTCTCCTTGTGGAATTCCTTGATTATAGCATCAACAGATGAACTCTCTCCTTGTGGAATTCCTTGATTATAGCATCAA
Organism: Phymorhynchus buccinoides; assembly: GCA_017654935.2. Lineage (NCBI taxonomy): Eukaryota > Metazoa > Mollusca > Gastropoda > Neogastropoda > Raphitomidae > Phymorhynchus > Phymorhynchus buccinoides. The sequence continues at coordinate 773,592 of CM065702.1, forward strand.
CAGATGAACTCTCTCCTTGTGGAATTCCTTGATTATAGCATCAACAGATGAACTCTCTCCTTGTGGAATTCCATGATTATAGCATCAACAGATGAACTCTCTCCTTGTGGAATTCCTTGATTATAGCATCAACAGATGAACTCTCTCCTTGTGGAATTCCTTGATTATAGCATCAACAGATGAACTCTCTCTGTGTGGAATTCCATGATTATAGCATCAACAGATGAACTCTCTCCATGTGGAATTCCATGATTATAGCATCAACAGATGAACTCTCTCCGTGTGGAATTCCTTGATTATAGCATCAACAGATGAACTCTCTCTGTGTGGAATTCCATGATTATAGCATCAACAGATGAACTCTCTCTCTGTGGAATTCCTTGATTATAGCATCAACAGATGAACTCTCTCCTTGTGGAATTCCTTGATTATAGCATCAACAGATGAACTCTCTCCTTGTGGAATTCCTTGATTATAGCATCAACAGATGAACTCTCTCCTTGTGGAATTCCTTGATTATAGCATCAACAGATGAACTCTCTCCTTGTGGAATTCCATGATTATAGCATCAACAGATGAACTCTCTCCTTGTGGAATTCCTTGATTATAGCATCAACAGATGAACTCTCTCCTTGTGGAATTCCTTGATTATAGCATCAACAGATGAACTCTGTGGAATTCCTTGATTATAGCATCAACAGATGAACTCTCTCCTTGTGGAATTCCATGATTATAGCATCAACAGATGAACTCTCTCCTTGTGGAATTCCATGATTATAGCATCAACAGATGAACTCTCTCCTTGTGGAATTCCTTGATTATAGCATCAACAGATGAACTCTCTCCTTGTGGAATTCCTTGATTATAACATCAACAGATGAACTCTCTCCTTGTGGAATTCCATGATTATAGCATCAACAGATGAACTCTCTCCGTGTGGAATTCCTTGATTATAGCATCAACAGATGAACTCTCTGCGTGTGGAATTCCATGATTATAGCATCAACAGATGAACTCTCTCTGTGTGGAATTCCATGATTATAGCATCAACAGATGAACTCTCTCTGTGTGGAATTCCATGATTATAGCATCAACAGATGAACTCTCTCCGTGTGGAATTCCATGATTATAGCATCAACAGATGAACTCTCTCCATGTGGAATTCCATGATTATAGCATCAACAGATGAACTCTCTCTGTGTGGAATTCCATGATTATAGCATCAACAGATGAACTCTCTCTGTGTGGAATTCCATGATTATAGCATCAACAGATGAACTCTCTCTGTGTGGAATTCCATGATTATAGCATCAACAGATGAACTCTCTGCGTGTGGAATTCCATGATTATAGCATCAACAGATGAACTCTCTCCGTGTGGAAATCCATGATTATAGCATCAACAGATGAACTCTCTCCGTGTGGAATTCCATGATTATAGCATCAACAGATGAACTCTCTGTGGAATTCCATGATTATAGCATCAACAGATTAACTCTGTCCGTATGGAATTCCATGATTATAGCATCAACAGATGAACTCTCACCTGACTAAATTGCTTTGATGTGTGGTAGTGTGTGTGTGCTTGTGTGTCACTGTGTGTGTGCATATGCATATGAGTGTCTGTGCATTTACTGGTATGTGTGCTTGTGTTCCATACAAACCCAGGTGACAATGTTTGTGCTTCTCTCTCTGCTGCAGACGGTAAAGACGACCAGGGCCAGTCCTCCTCCATGGGAGGTGCAGGGGCAGGGGACAGCAATGAGCAGGGGTGAGTGGTTACAGCTGTTAACACAGACAGCAATGAGCAGGGGTGAGTGATGACAGCTGTTGACACAGACAGCAATGAGCAGGGGTGAGTGATTACAGCTGTTAACACAGACAGCAATGAACAGGGGTGAGTGATTACAGCTATTAACATAGACAGCAATGAACAGGGGTGAGTGGTGACAGCTGTTAACACAGACAGCAATGAACAGGGGTGAGTGGTGACAGCTGTTGACACAGACAGCAATGAACAGGGGTGAGTGATTACAGCTATTAACACAGACAGCAATGAACAGGGGTGAGTGGTTACAGCTGTTAACACAGACAGCAATGAGCAGGGGTGAGTGATTACAGCTGTTGACACAGACAGCAGTGAGCAGGGGTGAGTGGTGACAGCTGTTAACACAGACAGCAATGAGCAGGGGTGAGTGATGACAGCTGTTGACACAGACAGCAATGAACAGGGGTGAGTGGTTACAGCTGTTGACACAGACATCAATGAGCAGGGGTGAGTGATGACAGCTGTTGACACAGACATCAATGAGCAGGGGTGAGTGATGACAGCTGTTGACACATACATCAATGAGCAGGGGTGAGTGATTGCAGCTGTTGACACAGACATCAATGAGCAGGGGTGAGTGATGACAGCTGTTGACACAGACATCAATGAGCAGGGGTGAGTGATGACAGCTGTTGACACAGACATCAATGAGCAGGGGTGAGTGATTACAGCTGTTGTCATAGACAGCAGCGAACAGGGGTGAGTGATGACAGCTGTTAACACAGACATCAATGAATACGGGTGAGTTGTTACAGCTGTTGACACAGACTGCAGCGAACAGTGGTGAGTGATGACAGCTGTTGACACATACAGCAGTGGACAGGGGTGAGTGGTTACAGCTGTTGACACAGACATCAATGAGCAGGGGTGAGTGATTGACAGCTGTTGACACAGACAGCAATGAACAGGGGTGAGTGATGACAGCTGTTGACGCATACAGCAATGAACAGGGGTTAGTGATTACAGCTGTTGACACAGACAGCGATGAACATGGGTGGGTGATTACAGCTGTTCACACAGACAGCAATGAACAGGGGTGAGTGATGACAGCTGTTGACACAGACAGCAATGAACAGGGGTGAGTGATGACAGCTGTTAACACAGACAGCAATGAACAGGGGTGAGTGGTGACAGCTGTTGACACAGACAGCAATGAGCAGGGGTGAGTGATTACAGCTGTTGACACAGACAGCAATGAGCAGGGGTGAGTGATGACAGCTGTTGACACAGACAGCAATGAACAGGGGTGAGTGATGACAGCTGTTGACACAGACAGCAATGAACAGGGGTGAGTGATGACAGCTATTAACACAGACAGCAATTAGCAGGGGTGAGTGGTGACAGCTGTTAACACAGACAGCAATGAGCAGGGGTGAGTGATTACAGCTGTTGACACAGACAGCAATGAACAGGGGTGAGTGATGACAGCTGTTGACACAGACAGCAATGAACAGGGGTGAGTGATTACAGCTGTTGACACAGACAGCAATGAACAGGGGTGAGTGGATACAGCTGTTGACATAGACAGCAATGAACAGGGGTGAGTTGTTACAGCTGTTAACACAGACAGCAATGAACAGGTGTGAGTGGTGACAGCTGTTGACACAGACAGCAATGAACAGGGGTGAGTGATGACAGCTGTTGACACAGACAGCAATGAACAGGGGTGAGTGATGACAGCTGTTGACACAGACAGCAATGAGCAGGGGTGAGTGATTACAGCTGTTGACACAGACAGCAATGAACAGGGGTGAGTGATGACAGCTGTTGACACATACAGCAATGAGCAGGGGTGAGTGATGACAGCTGTTGACACAGACAGCAATGAACAGGGGTGAGTGATGACAGCTGTTGACACAGACAGCAATGAGCAGGGGTGAGTGATTACAGCTGTTGACACAGACAGCAATGAACAGGGGTGAATGATGACAGCTGTTGACACAGACAGCAATGAACAGGGGTGAGTGGCTACAGCTGTTGACACAGACAGCAATGAACAGGGGTGAGTGATGACAGCTATTGACACAGACAGCAATGAACAGGGGTGAGTGATGATAGCTGTTGACACAGACAGCAGTGAACAGGGGTGAGTGATGATAGCTGTTGACACAGACAGCAGTGAACAGGGGTGAGTGATGACACAGACATCAATGAGTAGGGGTGAGTGATGGCAGCTGTTGACACAGACATCAATGAGCAGGGGTGAGTGATTACAGCTGTTGACACAGACAGCAATGAACAGGGGTGAGTGGTGACAGCTGTTAACACAGACATCAATGAGCAGGGGTGAGTGATTACAGCTGTTGACACAGACATCAATGAGCAGGGGTGAGTGATGACAGCTGTTGACACAGACATCAATGAACAGGGGTGAGTTGTAGACAGCTGTTGACACAGACTGCAATGAACAGGGGTGAGTGATGACAGCTGTTGACACAGACATCAATGAGCAGGGGTGAGTGATGACAGCTGTTGACACAGACATCAATGAGCAGGGGTGAGTGATTACAGCTGTTGACACAGTGACAGCTGTTGAACACAGACGAACAGGGGTGAGTGATGACAGCTGAGTTGACACAGACAGCAGTGAACAGGGGTGAGTGATGACAGCTGTTAACACAGACATCAATGAATACGGGTGAGTTGTTACAGCTGTTGACACAGACTGCAGCGAACAGGGGTGAGTGATGACAGCTGTTGACACATACAGCAGTGGACAGGGGTGAGTGGTGACAGCTGTTGACACAGACAGCAATGAACAGGGGTGAGTGATGACAGCTGTTGACACAGACAGCAATGAACAGGGGTGAGTGATGACAGCTGTTGACACAGACAGCAATGAACAGGGGTGAGTGATTACAGCTGTTGACACAGACAGCGATGAACATGGGTGGGTGATTACAGCTGTTCACACAGACAGCAATGAACAGGGGTGAGTGATGACAGCTGTTGACACAGACATCAATGAGCAGGGGTGAGTGATGACAGCTATTAACACAGACAGCAATGAGCAGGGGTGAGTGGTGACAGCTGTTAACACAGACAGCAATGAACAGGGGTGAGTGATTACAGCTGTTGACACAGACAGCAATGAGCAGGGGTGAGTGGTGACAGCTGTTAACACAGACAGCAATGAACAGGGGTGAGTGATGACAGCTGTTGACACAGACAGCAATGAGCAGGGGTGAGTGATGACAGCTGTTAACACAGACAGCAATGAGCAGGGGTGAGTGATGACAGCTGTTGACACAGACAGCAATGAACAGGGGTGAGTGATTACAGCTGTTGACACAGACAGCAATGACGCAGGGGTGAGTGGTGACAGCTGTTGACACAGACATCAATGAGCAGGGGTGAGTGATGACAGCTGTTGACGCATACAGCAATGAACAGGGGTGAGTGATTACAGCTATTAACACAGACAGCAATGAACAGGGGTGAGTGGTTACAGCTGTTAACACAGACAGCAATGAACAGGGGTGAGTGGTGACAGCTGTTGACACAGACAGCAATGAGCAGGGGTGAGTGATGACAGCTGTTGACACAGACAGCGATGAACAGGGGTGAGTGATTACAGCTGTTGACACAGACAGCAATGAGCAGGGGTGAGTGATTACAGCTGTTGTCACAGACAGCAGCGAACAGGGGTGAGTGATGACATCTGTTGACACATACAGCAATGGACAGGGGTGAGTGATGACATCTGTTGACACAGACAGCAATGAGCAGGGGTGAGTGGTGACAGCTGTTAACACAGACAGCAATGAGCAGGGTTGAGTGATTACAGCTGTTGACACAGACAGCAATGAACAGGGGTGAGTGATGACAGCTGTTGACACAGACATCAATGAGCAGGGGTGAGTGGCTACAGCTGTTGACACAGACATCAATGAGCAGGGATGAGTGATGACAGCTATTGACACAGACAGCAGTGAACAGGGGTGAGTGATGATAGCTGTTGACACTGACAGCAGTGAACAGGGGTGAGTGGTGATAGCTGTTGACACAGACAGCTGTGAACAGGGGTGAGTGTTGACACAGACATCAATGAGTAGGGGTGAGTGATGGCAGCTGTTGACAGACATCAATGAGCAGGGGTGAGTGATTACAGCTGTTGGCACAGACAGCATCGAACAGGGGTGAGTGATGACAGCTGTTAACACAGACATCAATGAACAGGGGTGAGTTGTTACAGCTGTTGACACAGACATCAATGAGCAGGGGTGAGTGATGACAGCTGTTGACACAGACATCAATGAACAGGGGTGAGTGGTTACAGCTGTTGACACAGACATCAATGAGCAGGGGTGAGTGATGACAGCTGTTGACAGACATCAATGAGCAGGGGTGAGTGATGACAGCTGTTGACACAGACATCAATGAGCAGGGGTGAGTTGTTACAGCTGTTGACACAGACTGCAGCGAACAGGGGTGAGTGATGACAGCTGTTGACACATACAGCAATCAAACAGGGGTGAGTGATGACAGCTGTTGACACAGACAGCAATGAACAGGGGTGAGTGATTACAGCTGTTGACACAGACAGCAATGGGCAGGGGTGAGTGATGACATATGTTGACACAGACAGCGATGAACAGTGGTGAGTGATGACATCTGTTGACACATACAGCGATGGACAGGGGTGAGTGATGACATCTGTTGACAGTGGTGAACACATACAGCACGTGAACAGGGGTGAGTGATGACAGCTGTTGACACAGACAGCGATGAACAGCTGGGTGAGTTGATGACAGCTGTTGACACATACAGCAATGAACAGGGGTGAGTGATTACAGCTGTTAACACAGACAGCAATGAACAGGGGTGAGTGATTACAGCTATTAACACAGACAATGCAATGAGTAGCAGGGGTGAGTGAACATGACAGTGATGTTGACACAGACAGCAATGAACAGGGGTGAGTGATGACAGCTGTTAACACAGACAGCAATGAACAGGGGTGAGTGGTTACAGCTGTTGACACAGACAGCAATGAGCAGGGGTGAGTGATGACAGCTGTTGACACATACAGCAATGAGCAGGGGTGAGTGATGACAGCTGTTGACATAGACAGCGATTACAGGGGTGAGTGAGACAGCTGTTGACACAGACATCAATGAGCAGGGGTGAGTGATTACAGCTGTTGTCACAGACAGCAGCGAACAGGGGTGATTGATGACATCTGTTGACACATACAGCAATGAGCAGGGGTGAGTGATGACAGCTATTAACACAGACAGCAATGAACAGGGGTGAGTGGTGACAGCTGTTGACACAGACAGCAATGAACAGGGGTGAGTGATTACAGCTGTTGACACAGACAGCAATGAGCAGGGGTGAGTGATGACATGCTGTTGACACAGAACATTCCTCTATGATAACAGGGGTTGTCCCCGTCTCTGCAATGAACAGGGTGTGAGTTGTTACAGCTGTTGACACAGACCGTCTTCTACTGATGTCGTATTTTGAGTATGATAGAAATTCTCAGGGGTGAGTTGTTACAGCTGTTGACACAGACTGCAGCCAACCAGTCGGTCGTGTGATGACAGTGAGTCTAGTGATGACAGCTGTTGACACAGACAGCAATGAACAGGGGTGAGTGATTACAGCTGTTGACACAGACAGCAATGAGCAGGGGTGAGTGATTACAGCTGTTGACACAGACAGCAATGAACAGGGGTGAGTGATGACATCTGTTGACACAGACAGCGATGAACAGGGGTGAGTGATGACAGCTGTTGACACAGACAGCAATGAACAGGGGTGAGTGATGACAGCTGTTGACACAGACAGCAATGAACAGGGGTGAGTGATGACAGCTGTTGACACAGACAGCAATGAACAGGGGTGAGTGATGACAGCTGTTGACACAGACAGCGATGAACAGGGGTGAATGATGACATATGTTAACACAGACAGCAATTAGCAGGGGTGAGTGGTGACAGCTGTTGACACAGACAGCAATGAACAGGTGTGAGTGATGACAGCTGTTGACACAGACATCAATGAACAGGGGTGAGTGATTACAGCTGTTATGTGCCCCACAGACAGCAATGAACAGGGGTGAGTGATGACAGCTGTTAACACAGACATCAATGAACAGGGATGAGTTGTTTTACAGCTGTTTACAGAGCAGTGAACAGGTGTGAGTATGACAGCTGTTGACACAGACAGCAATGAACAGGGGTGAGTGATTACAGCTGTTAACACAGACAGCAATGAACAGGGGTGAGTGATTACAGCTGTTGACACAGACAGCAATGAACAGGGGTGAGTGATGACAGCTGTTGACACAGACAGCAATGAACAGGGGTGAGTGATTACAGCTGTTAACACAGACAGCAATGAGCAGGGGTGAGTGATTACAGCTGTTGAACACAGACAGCAATGAACAGGGGTGAGTGGATTTTACAGCTGTTGACACAGACAGCAATGAACAGGGGTGAGTGATGACAGCTGTTGACACAGACAGCAATGAGCAGGGGTGAGTGGTGGCAGCTGTTAACACAGACAGCAATGAGCAGGGGTGAGTGATTACAGCTGTCGACACAGACAGCAATGAACAGGGGTGAGTGATGACAGCTGTTGACACAGACAGCAATGAACAGGGGTGAGTGATTACAGCTGTTAACACAGACAGCAATGAACAGGGGTGAGTGATTACAGCTGTTGACACAGACAGCAATGAGCAGGGGTGAGTGATGACAGCTGTTCTCACAGACAGCAATGAACAGGTGGTGAGTGATGACAGCTGTTGACACAGACAGCAATGAACAGGGGTGAGTGATTACAGCTGTTGACACAGACAGCAATGAACAGGGCCGTTAGATGATTACAGCTGTTGACACAGACATCAATGAACAGGGGTGAGTGATTACAGCTGTTGACACAGACAGACAATGAACAGGGGTGAGTACATTACAGCTGTTGACACAGACAGACAATGAACAGGGGTGAGTGATGAAAGCTGTTGTGACAGCAATGAACAGGGTTATGTTGACACAGACAGCAATGAACAGGGGTGAGTGATGACAGCTGTTGACACAGACATCAATGAGCAGGGGTGAGTGATTACAGCTGTTGACAACAGACAGCAATGAACAGGATAAAGTGAGTGATTGCACAGCTGTTAACACAGACAGCAATGAACAGGGGTGAGTGATGACATATGTTGACGCTACCGACAGCAATGAAGCAGGTGGTGTGAGTGAGACATATGTTGGACACATCGACAGCTATGGACAGGGGTGAGTGATGACATCTGTTGACACAGACAGCGATGGACAGGGGTGAGTGATGACAGCTGTTGACACAGACAGCGATGAACACGGTGGGTTGATCTACAGTTTGTTGACACAGACATCAATGACACAGGAGTAGCCCAGTGATTAGGAGCTGTTGACACAGACAGCAAGTGAGCAGGGGTGAGTGATGTATAGCTCGTTGACACAGACATCAATGAACAGGGGTGAGTGGTTGCCAGCTGTTGAGTGATGCATCAATGAGGCAGGTGGGGTGTATGACAAGGCGTTACAGCTGTTGACACAGGACATCAATGAACAGGGGAGTGGTACAGCTCGTTGATTTTTTATATCAATGAATAGGGGTGAGTGTGACAGCTGTTGACACAGCACAACAATGAGCAGGGGTGAGTGATGACACTGGAGACACAGACAGCAATGAGCAGGGGTGAGTGCAGCTGTTGATACATATCAATGAACACCGTATGAGTTGTTACAGCTGTTGAACACACAGCAGTCAACAGGGGTGAGTGATTACAGCTGTTGACACAGACAGCAATGAACAGGGGTGAGTGGTTACAGCTGTTGACACAGACATCAATGAACAGGGGTGAGTTGATTTACAGCTGTTGACACAGACAGCAATGAAACAGGGGTGAGTGATTACAGCTGTTAACACAGACAGCAATGAGCTGTTGGTGAGTGATGACAGCTGTTGACAGACAGCAATGAACAGGGGTGAGTGATTACAGCTGTTGACACAGACATCAATGAACAGGGGTGAGTGATGACAGCTGTTGACACAGACAGCAATGAACAGGGGTGAGTGTGCAGCTGTTGACACAGCATATCAATGAACAGGGGTGAGTTGTTACAGCTGTTGCACACAGATAGCAATGAACAGGTGTGAGTGGTGACAGCTGTTGACACAGACAGCAATGAACAGGGATGAGTGATGACAGCTGTTGACACATACATCAATGAGCAGGGGTGAGTGATACAGCTGTCGAACACAGACAGCAATGAACAGGGGTGAGTGATGACAGCTGTTGACACAGACAGCAATGAACAGGGGTGAATGATTACAGCTGTTAACACAGACAGCAATAGAACAGGGGTGAGTAACAGAACAGCTGTTGACACAGACTGCAGCGCATGAGCAGGGGTGAGTGATGACAGCTGTTGACACAGACAGCTAATGAACAGGGGTGAGTGGTGACAGCTGTTGACACAGACAGCAATGAGCAGGGGTGAGTGATGACAGCATGTTGACACATACAGCAATGAACAGGGGTGAGTGATGACAGCTGTTGACACAGACAGCAATGAACAGTGGTGAGTGATGACATATGTTGACACATACAGCAATGAACAGGGGTGAGTGATTACAGCTGTTGACACAGACATCGATGAACAGGGGCGATGATTACAGCTCTTGACACAGACAGCAATGAACAGGGGTGAATGATGACAGCTGTTGACACAGACAGCAATGAACATGGGTGAGTGATTACAGCTGTTAACACAGACAGCAATGAACAGGTGTGAGTGGTGACAGCTGTTGACACAGACAGCAATGAACATGGGTGAGTGATTACAGCTGTTAACACAGACAGCAATGAACAGGTGTGAGTGGTGACAGCTGTTGACACAGACAGCAATGAACATGGGTGAGTGATTACAGCTGTTGACAAAGACAGCAATGAACAGGTGTGAGTGGTGACAGCTGTTGACACAGACAGCAATGAACATGGGTGAGTGATTACAGCTGTCCCGACACAGACAGCAATGAACAGGAGTGAGTGGATTCCAGCTGTTGACACAGACAGCAATGACCAGGGGTGAGTGGTTCCCAGCTGTCGACACAGACACGCAACGAACACGGGTGAGTGATTCCAGCTGTCAACACAGACAGCAATGAACAGGGGTGAATGATGACATCTGTTGACACAGACAGCAATGAACAGGGGTGAGTGATTCCAGCTGTTGACGCATACAGCAATGAACAGGGGTTAGTGATTACAGCTGTTGACACAGACAGCAATGAACATGGGTGAGTGATTCCAGCTGTTGACACGGACAGCAATGAGCAGGGGTGAGTGATTCCAGCTGTCGACACAGACAACAATGAACAGGGGTGAGTGATTACAGCGGTTGACTCAGACAGCAATGAACATGGGTGAGTGATTACAGCTGTTAACACAGACTGGACGGAAAAGCAATGAACAGGGGTGAGTGATTCCAGCTGTTGATGCAGACAACAATGAACAGGGGTGAGATCAGTACACAGAAGTTGACAATGTAAAAGATAATGTAATGCTGTAATAGTCAACACATGGCAGGTGAGAGACATTCACAGCATACTGACTGCTGTTTCAATGCTGTAATAGTCAACATATGGCAGGTGAGAGACATTCACAGCATACTGACTGCTGTTTCAATGCTGTAATGTCACGGTAATTTTTTCAATATATGGCAGGTACATTCACAGCATACTGACTGCTGTTTCAATGCTGTAATAGTCAACACATGGCAGGTGAGAGACATTCACAGCATACTGACTGCTGTTTCAATGCTGTAATAGTCAACATATGGCAGGTGAGAGACATTCACAGCATACTGACTGCTGTTTCAATGCTGTAATGGTCAATATATGGCAGGTACATTCACAGCATACTGACTGCTGTTTCAGTGCTGTAATGGTCAATATATGGCAGGTACATTCACAGCATACTGACTGCTGTTTCAGGCTGTAATGGTCAATATATGGCAGGTACATTCACAGCATACTGACTGCTGTTTCAGTGCTGTAATGGTCAATATATGGCAGGTACATTCACAGCATACTGACTGCTGTTTCAGTGCTGTAATGGTCAATATATGGCAGGTACATTCACAGCATACTGACTGCTGTTTCAATGCTGTAATAGTCAACATATGGCAGGTGAGAGACATTCACAGCATACTGACTGCTGTTTCAATGCTGTAATAGTCAACATATGGCAGGTACATTCACAGCATACTGACTTCTGTTTCAATGCTGTAATAGTCAACATATGGCAGGTACATTCACAGCATACTGACTTCTGTTTGCAAACCACCCCCCCCCCACCCCCCAAACCCACCCCCCCCCCCCAACCCCCCCCCCCCACCCCCCTCCCCCCACTCAATGCTGTATAGTCACATATTGCAGTACATTCACTAGCATACTGACTGCTGTTTCACTGCTGTATAGTCATATTGGCAGGTACATTCACAGCATACTGACTGCTGTTTCAATGCTGTAATAGTCAATATATAATAATAATAATAATTAGCTTTAATAGCTCATAATCTTAATAATAAAACAGCCCTAAGCTCTTACAATACTAAATTAATAAACCAGCAAACAATATAAATAAATACCCAACAAAAATATATTCTACACACGCGCGCGCGCACACGCACGCACTAAACACAGACACACGTAACGCACTAAACATACACACACACACAAACACACAACCCCCCCCCCGAACGCACGCACAACATTCACACACACACGCAAATCGCACACACGCACAAACCAACACGCATGCACACAAACACACGCAAAGGGAAGGGGCACAGTACTTTGAAAAAAAAATGTAGCAGGCTATGATTTGAAGATAGTAGTTTTGAGACAAGACTTAAATGAAGAAAGGGAGTTAGCAGAACGGAGAGGTAAGGGGAGTCTCTTCCAAGTGGAGTGGGCCTGGAAAGAGAAGGCGCTTTCGCCAATGCAGCCCCCACCGGTGCGGTAGCGAGGGATCTGGAGGAGAGAAGTGTCAGAAGAGGAGCGTTAATGTCTAAGAGGTGTGTAAAGGTTCAGAAGATCACCGAGATAAGAAGGAGCCAGACCATTCAGGGATTTGTAACAGAGCAGAGAGAAGCTTGT
>CM065702.1:787075-804575 GCA_017654935.2 Phymorhynchus buccinoides
AATAAAAGATAGTAGAATAATCATACATAATATAATAACAAATAAATAAAGTACATATCAAAATAGTAGTCACATAGTAAATATAATCATATGTCGTATAATAATAAAATCATCAATATTAATCACATAATAATAATAATCATTTATTTTATTTATTTATTATTTATTTACTTAAGAAATTTTTATGAGCTTAACATTTAAGCTCTAAGCTGATTGGACTAACATCATCATCATATCTCGCGTCATCACCATCGTCATCATCATTATCATAATCTCAGCATCATCATCATTACATAATCACATCATCATCATCATCATCATAGTCATCATCTCATCATCATATCATCATCATTATCATCATCATCATCATCTCATATCTAATCTCATCATCACATCATCTCTTAGTCATCACATCATCGAGTCATCATCATCATCGCCATCATCATCATACTCATCAGCCTCATCACCATCAGTGACCCGAGGCCTGGACATCATAATCATCATCTCATCATCATATCATCGTCATCACCATCCACCCCTACACCATCATCTCATCATCATCATCATCATCATCGTCATCATCATCCTTATCATCGTTTGTTGTCATCATGATCATCTCGTCATCATCATCACCTCCAACTGCGTAGCCCACGCATATGTATCACCATCATCATCATCATCATCATCATCGCATCGTCATCGTCATCACATCATCTCGTCATCATCATCATCATTATACCAACATACGTAGCCCCACCATCTGTATGCTAGCACATTTGAGTAGGCCCTAAATATCATCATCATCACATCATCTCATCATCGTCATCATCATCATCATCCCGACATGACGTGCCCATCATCTGTATGCAAGCACGAAGCTGATGTAGGCCTGAACACCATTATCATCATCACATCATCATCATCATCATCATCTTCACCACACATCATCATCGATCATCATCATCATCATCATCCGTCATCTCACCACAATCATCTCATCGAGAGAGATGAGAGAGAAAGAGAAATAGAGAGAGAGTGAGAGAGTGAGAGAGAGGAGAGAGAGCGCGTGAGAGTGAGAGTGTGCAGAGAGGGAGTGCGTGCGTCTGTGTGTGTGTGTGTGCGTGTGCGTGCGTGTGTGTGTGTGTACCTCAGTGAATATTCCTATATGGAAGGAAAATAACAAGCCCCTGACTCCAAACAAGGGCACCAGTAACCACATTTTTGGTTGGCTGAAGGCCAGCCAATAGGAACGGATCTTTCTGCACAGCTCCCGCCCCGTGTAGCGTGGCTGCTCCAGATTGGCCACAAAGAACCACGTGGTCATCAGACCTGCCACGTCCAGCGCCACGAATAGGCCTGTGATTGGTGGGAAATAATATAATGCCCCACATGGCCGAAAGGCCGCAGAGGGCGTTAAATCCTATTTCGTCGGGAAATAATATGGCTTCTGATTGGTGGAGATGTTACGCTAAATTTGTTAAATAGGGCGTTTGCCACGAGTGTTCGTTCCCTATACTAGACTACTAATTTGCCCGAGCTCGTTCTGCCCGAGTTGCGCTGACCTCTCTAATTCAACTCTCTAAATTCAACTCAGTGAAATTCAAGGTCACCGGCGCGTGGCAAATGCTCTATTTGCATTGAAACGAGCAAAACTGTTGCCTGTTTCATGAATTGAGAGAATACGGTCTGCTTGTTTCACAAAACAGGCAAGATAATATTTAAGACTTTGACCTTCGAATGCAAGTTTGCTTGTTTCACGAAACAAGCAACTGTCGCAACATGAGATCCCGTCTTTGTCTGTTTGTCTGTCTGTCTGTCTGTCCGTCCCCTCTCTCTCTCTCTCTCTCTCCTCTCTCTCCTCTCTCTCTCTCTCTCTCTCTCTCTCTCTCTCTCTCTCTGTCCCGCGTCCAAGGCCAAAAGCCGAAATATTGGAAATAGTCTACATTCTTTCTTGTTAGTTTTCATTCTTTTTTGTTCTGATATATATATATATATATATATATATATATATATATATATATATATTTATATATAGACGAAAACACATTCATAGCTCTTGAAAATTCTGCCACCCAATCTTTATTTACTTGGAGCTTTCGCCAACCGGCTTGTTCACTGCACCGAGTGCATATCTCTCCCACACTGATCTCAAACTACACTCGGTGCAGTGAACAAGCCGGTTGGCGAAAGCTCCAAGTAAATAAAGATTGGGTGGCAGAATTTTCAAGAGCTATGAATGTGTTTTCGTCTATGACTGTTATTGCTCTCGTCTTCGGTGGTGCGGTGCTCTGCCTTCTAGAGTTGGGAGTGAATCATTTTTACTCTCTCTCTCTCTCTCTCTCTCTCTCTCTCTCTCTATATATATATATATATATATATATATATATATATATATATATATATATATATATAGTTAAACATAAACAACAAAATTGAAGATCAACACCAAGCCTTCTTTCTTTCGTTTATTTTCAGAATTTTCGCCTCACTTGTCGTAGGCTTGATCGCAGACTGACTGAAAGTACAAGAAACACAACCAAACTGAGCATAAGGTTGAGTACATTTCAGAAGAAGGTGAGTGACTAGTGTTCTAACTGCCAACAGAAAATTCCACCTCGAACTAATACATGCATCCCGTCTACCTTCCCCCTTCTTTTTTTCCCAAAACCTTCGTAAACTGGAATTCACACAATGCTTTCTTTTATACTCCTCACATTAACATATGAATGTTTGTAAGCCAACAAATTTGGAATTCACATATTAGTTTCTTTTATACTCTTCACATTAACTTATACAAATTTGTAAATTACCCCCACTCCTCACTCCCCCAATCCCACCGCCTATTCTGCAAGCCTCCCCCCATCCACAAAAAAGCATAACTAGCTCCACTTCTCACTCTATCCCACTATTCCCTTAATAGAGGAAATCATACTGCCTACAAAACTGTATGTATTCCCTCCATATAACATCCAACCCTATTATTCCAATGTTAGTGTCACTTTGATAAGCAAATACAAATACAAATTCAAAATCCCGTGACCATTAGAGCTACAAACAGCCACACTTCAACTCTTCAGAGAGTGAAGCCGTGCAGGTCCCTCCTCGAGTTCAATCCCGTGAAGATAGTCCCCAGGTTGGACATCCAGAAGAGCTCTTTCCTCATCAATTGCCTTTCTGACTCCACGTGTTCTATTGCAGTGATTTGCAGGAAATTCATGTCAGGGTCGTTTGGGTGAGTTTGATGGGCACAGTGGGCAGCAACAGTACATGTCCATACCTTCCCTAGTTTGCAGTCACTTTTGTGATTGGCCCAGCGTTTCTTTAAGTTTTTGTGTGCATCCAATGTACTGGGCTTCAGCATGTATTTTGCAGGACAGCAGGTACACTACATTTGGAGTAGTACACGTCAGGTGTTGCCTTATTTGCCAACGCCTTCCATCCCATGAAGAGGAGACTGTGTCCGCAAACATCCCATGGTTGCATGTGTCGCATCTTTTTGCTGTGCACTTGAAGAAGCCTGATTTATTTTCCGGGCCGTGTTGGACGAATCTTCTAGGAACTGTAGGTTTGTATACCATTCCTAGATTTGTGCGGCGTCTTTCAGCAGAGATGATGAGGTTTTTAGGGGAAATCTGCACATTTTGAGGGTCTGCGTACAGTAAGTGCATGTTCTTCCTGATGATTTCCGATTTGGACGGAAGACGTGGGTCATACGTTGTGACTCATGCCAGCTTCTTGGGTTTGGGCTTTCTTTGCTTTGTTCTTATATATAGTTATATATATATAGTTTGCTTTGATAAAGCTTTTCTGTGTCCAATGTCTTTATTTGTGAACCTCAGAAACAAAACCAGTTAACGGTCAAAGCAAACTATTCTGCATTTCAAATGCACTAACTTTTCAGTCCTTCAGAGTAGGGGTACGGAGCTGGCTATTCACTGAAATTTTTCTTTCATGATATATATATATATATATATATATATATATATATATATATATATATATATAGTATGAAAAAAAATCTCAGTGAATCTCTCTCTCTCTCTCTCTCTCTCTCTCTCTCTCTCTCTCTCTCTCTCTCTCTCTCTCTCTCTCTCTCTCTCTCTCTCATCTCTCTCTCTCTCTCTCTCTCTCTCATTTAAAATTTAAAATGTGTACATTTTTAACAAATAGAGGCAAATCATGGATGTATAATAAGAACAACAGTGGACCTAAAACTGAGCCTTGTGGAACACCATAATTATTCCGGAGAGGAGTAGACTGGTAAGGACCAGTGTATACCGTTTGCTGTCTATTTGATAAAAATGATTCAAGGAACTGGTACATTTGTTTCCTATACTGTAGACGCATAATTTCCTCATGAGTGGTTGATAACATCAAATGCCTTCGCAAAGTCAGCAAAGATTATTCCAGTGTATTGATTGTTGTTTATATTTGTGAGCCATTCATCAACCATGTTAACTAGAACTGTGTGGCATGAGTGTTTCTGCCTAAAGCCTGATTGCCTTGGATGTAAAAGATCATACTTTTCCAAGTGCTGTAGTAGATGCTTATGGATGTGTTTGTCTAGGGGTTTGGACAAAATAGATAGTATGGATATTGGCCTATAGTTGGAAGGGTCCTTCTCATCACCTGATTTATAAAGAGGGATGATTTTGGCATTTTTAAGTTGAGTGGGAAAGTAACTTCTATCTATACATAAATTGTATATATAGGTTAGAGTGTCGGCAATGACAGGGGCGGCAAGTTTAAGTATAATCCCATCAAGTCCGTCCGTGTCCTTTGATGCGGATTGTTTCAATTGCATGAGAGCAGTATGTACTTCGTATAGCGTTATTAGTGGAAGAGAAAGTGTAGACTGTATGTTTTTGGATGAACAGAATTCTTTCAAAGGTTTTAGGTCATTTTCTTTCCAGGCATCATTTTGTATTAGGTTTTCTGCAATTGATACAATTACAAAGTGCTGATTTAATAAGTTAGGAGAGAGGATGTTTGATTCAGTTGATTTCTTAACGTAAGTTTTGTTTGCAAAGGTATTAATAGCTTTCCACACTTGTTTAGGGTTTTTGTCTAATAAAATATCTCTAAAATATTTCTGTTTAGCAGCACATTTCATCGTGCTAACAAGGCTGCGCTGCGCACTAGCTCTCGGATCTTTGGTTGCCTTGTAAAAATCTCTAAGATGCGAAGCTTGGCAGGCTGGATGGTGAAGCAGTTCTATCCCTGATGGTTTCAGGGGGAAACCTGTTCTTAAATACTGCTGTTTTGGCAGGCTGGATGGTGAAGCAGTTATATCCCTAGTGGTTTCAGGGGGAAACCTGTTCTTAAATACTGCTGTTCTGGCAGACTGGATGGTGAAGCAGTTATATCCCTGGTGGTTTCAGGGGGAAACCTGTTCTTAAATACTGCTGTTCTGGCAGACTGGGTGGTGAAGCAGCGCTCGTTGTTTCGTGCGAATTTTCAACTATGTTCTTGCTTTGTTGGTTTTGTAGTCGTGCTGGTCTAATACGTTGTTTGTTTCTGATTGGTGTTAGGTGATGGTCTAGATCGAAGCTTGGTATGTCTCCATTTACAATCTTATACAAGAAAGCCAACCTGTGTTGTCGTCTTCTTTCTTGCAGTGGAGGGATCGAGACCAAGGTCTTGGAGTATGGCTGTGACGCAGCCTGGGTTGCGGGATCGGAAATCTTGTTTAATGAACCTTTCTGCCCTGCGTTGGATGCCTTCAAGCTTGTCAATTTCGTTTTGCACGTATGGGTCCCACACATTCAAGGAGGGATCGGACGAGCGAGGCAGATGCGGTTTTTCTGTAGATTTCGGGGCAGAAGCGGAGGTTCCTACGAAGCATGCCCAGACTGGCGTTAGCTTTCCTGGTGATCTTATTGATGTGGGCAGACCAAAATAAGTTGTTACTTATTTCCACTCTGATGTAGGGGTAGGTGTCCCCACTTGAACAACACACACACACACACACACACACAGAACACACACACACACACACACACACACACACACACACACACACACCACACACACACACACACACACACACACACACACAGCTTACCTAGCAGCATGTTCACAAATCGTTGTTCAGGTATGGCCAGGTGTTGACCTTCCCCTTGATGGGGACAGTACTCCGCACCGCACGACGACGATGATGACGATGATGACGATGATGCCCATGACGACGACGACGACGACGATGACGATGACGATGACGGTGGTTGGTAGGAGGACTGTGAGAGGACAGCGGAGGACAGGAGGTTTCCCACCAGTTCGCTGACGGAGAAGACGGAGCTGAACAGGCCGTGCAGGGCGCTGAAGGCAGCGTGGACCGTGGTCTGCACTGGGGGTGTCTTCCTCAGGTCCTGGTCCACCTGTACCTCGGCCAGGGCAGATAGGTACACGCCCAGGGAGATCCACCAGGGGGAGAGGGTCGCCCCCAGGAGCAGGGACCCGGGGATGAGGAGGCCGGGGTGGGGGTAGAAGTTGGCCAGGACGTAGAGGAGTTGCGCGGTGAAGGCGGTGAGGATGGTGCCCTTGACGCCCAGGTGGTAGATGATGGCGGGGGTCAGCGTGCTCACCACCAGCTTCACGCCGTACATGGCGGCCAGGGACACCGCGCCCAGGGACCCAGCCTGGTTCAGCGACGACTGCAGACCCTGCAGGGCCTTGAAGGAGGAGAACACGCACAGCCCAGCCACCGTCAGCACCAGCGTGTCCCGCACAGGACGACTGCTGCTGGACCGGTACTCCCGGCCCCCAAAAGTGTGATACGGTCACTAACTGGCAGGACTGTGGTGTGCTGACTGATGTCATGGGTGGGGTTACAACAGTGGAATACGGTCCACTAACTGGAGGACTGTGGTGTGCTGACTGATGTCATGGGTGGGGCTGCAACAGTGGAATACGGTCCACTAACTGGAGGACTGTGGTGTGCTGACTGATGTCATGGGTGGGGTTACAACAGTGGAATACGGTCCACTAACTGGAGGACTGTGGTGTGCTGACTGATGTCATGGGTGGGGTTACAACAGTGGAATACGGTCCACTAACTGGAGGACTGTGGTGTGCTGACTGATGTCATGGGTGGGGTTACAACAGTGGAATACGGTCCACTAACCGGAGGACTGTGGTGTGCTGACTGATGTCATGGGTGGGGTTACAACAGTGGAATACGGTCCACTAACTGGAGGACTGTGGTGTGCTGACTGATGTCATGGGTGGGGTTGCAACAGTGGAATACGGTCCACTAACTGGAGGACTGTGGTGTGCTGACTGATGTCATGGGTGGGGTTACAACAGTGGAATACGGTCCACTAACTGGAGGACTGTGGTGTGCTGACTGATGTCATGGGTGGGGCTGCAACAGTGGAATACGGTCCACTAACTGAGGACTGTGGTGTGCTGACTGATGTCATGGGTGGGGTTACAACAGTGGAATACGGTCCACTAACTGGAGGACTGTGGTGTGCTGACTGATGTCATGGGTGGGGCTACAACAGTGGAATACGGTCCACTAACTGGAGGACTGTGGTGTGCTGACTGATGTCATGGGTGGGGTTACAACAGTGGAATACGGTCCACTAACTGGAGGACTGTGGTGTGCTGACTGATGTCATGGGTGGGGTTACAACAGTGGAATACGGTCCACTAACTGGAGGACTGTGGTGTGCTGACTGATGTCATGGGTGGGGCTGCAACAGTGGAATACGGTCCACTAACTGAGGACTGTGGTGTGCTGACTGATGTCATGGGTGGGGTTACAACAGTGGAATACGGTCCACTAACTGGAGGACTGTGGTGTGCTGACTGATGTCATGGGTGGGGTTACAACAGTGGAATACGGTCCACTAACTGAGGACTGTGGTGTGCTGACTGATGTCATGGGTGGGGTTACAACAGTGGAATACGGTCCACTAACTGGAGGACTGTGGTGTGCTGACTGATGTCATGGGTGGGGCTACAACAGTGGAATACGGTCCACTAACTGGAGGACTGTGGTGTGCTGACTGATGTCATGGGTGGGGCTACAACAGTGGAATACGGTCCACTAACTGGAGGACTGTGGTGTGCTGACTGATGTCATGGGTGGTGGGGTTACAACAGTGGAATACGGTCCACTAACTGGAGGACTGTGGTGTGCTGACTGATGTCATGGGTGGGGCTGCAACAGTGGAATACGGTCCACTAACTGGAGGACTGTGGTGTGCTGACTGATGTCATGGGTGGGGTTACAACAGTGGAATACGGTCCACTAACTGGAGGACTGTGGTGTGCTGACTGATGTCATGGGTGGGGTTACAACAGTGGAATACGGTCCACTAACTGGAGGACTGTGGTGTGGGGTTACAACTGACTGATGTCATGGGTGGGGTACAACAGTGGAATACGGTCCACTAACCGGAGGACTGTGGTGTGCTGACTGATGTCAACAACAGTGGAATACGGTCCACTAACTGGAGGACTGTGGTGTGCTGACTGATGTCATGGGTGGGGCTGCAACAGTGGAATACGGTCCACTAACTGGAGGACTGTGGTGTGCTGACTGATGTCATGGGTGGGGTTACAACAGTGGAATACGGTCCACTAACTGGAGGACTGTGGTGTGCTGACTGATGTCATGGGTGGGGCTGCAACAGTGGAATACGGTCCACTAACTGGAGGACTGTGGTGTGCTGACTGATGTCATGGGTGGGGTTACAACAGTGGAATACGGTCCACTAACTGGAGGACTGTGGTGTGCTGACTGATGTCATGGGTGGGGTTGCAACAGTGGAATACGGTCCACTAACTGGAGGACTGTGGTGTGCTGACTGATGTCATGGGTGGGGCTGCAACAGTGGAATACGGTCCACTAACTGGAGGACTGTGGTGTGCTGACTGATGTCATGGGTGGGGTTACAACAGTGGAATACGGTCCACTAACTGGAGGACTGTGGTGTGCTGACTGATGTCATGGGTGGGGCTGCAACAGTGGAATACGGTCCACTAACTGGAGGACTGTGGTGTGCTGACTGATGTCATGGGTGGGGTTACAACAGTGGAATACGGTCCACTAACTGGAGGACTGTGGTGTGCTGACTGATGTCATGGGTGGGGCTGCAACAGTGGAATACGGTCCACTAACATGGGTGGAGGACTGTGGTGTGCTGACTGATGTCATGGGTGGGGTTACAACAGTGGAATACGGTCCACTAACTGGAGGACTGTGGTGTGCTGACTGATGTCATGGGTGGGGTTACAACAGTGGAATACGGTCCACTAACTGGAGGACTGTGGTGTGCTGACTGATGTCATGGGTGGGGTTACAACAGTGGAATACGGTCCACTAACTGGAGGACTGTGGTGTGCTGACTGATGTCATGGGTGGGGTTACAACAGTGGAATACGGTCCACTAACTGGAGGACTGTGGTGTGCTGACTGATGTCATGGGTGGACTGATGTCATTACAACAGTGGAATACGGTCCACTAACTGGAGGACTGTGGTGTGCTGACTGATGTCATGGGTGGGGTTACAACAGTGGAATACGGTCCACTAACTGGAGGACTGTGGTGTGCTGACTGATGTCATGGGTGGGGTTACAACAGTGGAATACGGTCCACTAACTGGAGGACTGTGGTGTGCTGACTGATGTCATGGGTGGGGTTACAACAGTGGAATACGGTCCACTAACTGGAGGACTGTGGTGTGCTGACTGATGTCATGGGTGGGGTTACAACAGTGGAATACGGTCCACTAACTGGAGGACTGTGGTGTGCTGACTGATGTCATGGGTGGGGTTACAACAGTGGAATACGGTCCACTAACTGGAGGACTGTGGTGTGCTGACTGATGTCATGGGTGGGGTTGCAACAGTGGAATACGGTCCACTAACTGGAGGACTGTGGTGTGCTGACTGATGTCATGGGTGGGGTTACAACAGTGGAATACGGTCCACTAACTACGGGAGGACTGTGGTGTGCTGACTGATGTCATGGGTGGGGTTACAACAGTGGAATACGGTCCACTAACTGGAGGACTGTGGTGTGCTGACTGATGTCATGGGTGGGGTTACAACAGTGGAATACGGTCCACTAACTGGAGGACTGTGGTGTGCTGACTGATGTCATGGGTGGGGTTACAACAGTGGAATACGGTCCACTAACTGGAGGACTGTGGTGTGCTGACTGATGTCATGGGTGGGGCTGCAACAGTGGAATACGGTCCACTAACTGGAGGACTGTGGTGTGCTGACTGATGTCATGGGTGGGGTTACAACAGTGGAATACGGTCCACTAACTGGAGGACTGTGGTGTGCTGACTGATGTCATGGGTGGGGTTACAACAGTGGAATACGGTCCACTAACTGGAGGACTGTGGTGTGCTGACTGATGTCATGGGTGGGGTTACAACAGTGGAATACGGTCCACTAACTGGAGGACTGTGGTGTGCTGACTGATGTCATGGGTGGGGCTGCAACAGTGGAATACGGTCCACTAACTGGAGGACTGTGGTGTGCTGACTGATGTCATGGGTGGGGTTACAACAGTGGAATACGGTCCACTAACTGGAGGACTGTGGTGTGCTGACTGATGTCATGGGGTGGGGAATACGGTCCACAACAGTGGAATACAGTGGGTCCACTAACTGGAGGACTGTGGTGTGCTGACTGATGTCATGGGTGGGGTTACAACAGTGGAATACGGTCCACTAACTGGAGGACTGTGGTGTGCTGACTGATGTCATGGGTGGGGTTACAACAGTGGAATACGGTCCACTAACTGGAGGACTGTGGTGTGCTGACTGATGTCATGGGTGGGGTTGCAACAGTGGAATACGGTCCACTAACTGGAGGACTGTGGTGTGCTGACTGATGTCATGGGTGGGGTTACAACAGTGGAATACGGTCCACTAACTGGAGGACTGTGGTGTGCTGACTGATGTCATGGGTGGGGCTGCAACAGTGGAATACGGTCCACTAACTGGAGGACTGTGGTGTGCTGACTGATGTCATGGGTGGGGTTACAACAGTGGAATACGGTCCACTAACTGGAGGACTGTGGTGTGCTGACTGATGTCATGGGTGGGGTTACAACAGTGGAATACGGTCCACTAACTGGAGGACTGTGGTGTGCTGACTGATGTCATGGGTGGGGCTGCAACAGTGGAATACGGTCCACTAACTGGAGGACTGTGGTGTGCTGACTGATGTCATGGGTGGGGTGTATGGGTGGGGTTACAACAGTGGAATACGGTCCACTAACTGACTGAGGACTGTGGTGTGCTGACTGATGTCATGGGTGGGGTTACAACAGTGGAATACGGTCCACTAACTGGAGGACTGTGGTGTGCTGACTGATGTCATGGGTGGGGTTACAACAGTGGAATACGGTCCACTAACTGGAGGACTGTGGTGTGCTGACTGATGTCATGGGTGGGGTTACAACAGTGGAATACGGTCCACTAACTGGAGGACTGTGGTGTGCTGACTGATGTCATGGGTGGGGTCATGGGTGGGGTTACAACAGTGGAATACGGTCCACTAACTGGAGGACTGTGGTGTGCTGACTGATGTCATGGGTGGGGTTACAACAGTGGAATACGGTCCACTAACTGGAGGACTGTGGTGTGCTGACTGATGTCATGGGTGGGGTTACAACAGTGGAATACGGTCCACTAACCGGAGGACTGTGGTGTGCTGACTGATGTCATGGGTGGGGTTACAACAGTGGAATACGGTCCACTAACTGGAGGACTGTGGTGTGCTGACTGATGTCATGGGTGGGGTTACAACAGTGGAATACGGTCCACTAACTGGAGGACTGTGGTGTGCTGACTGATGTCATGGGTGGGGTTACAACAGTGGAATACGGTCCACTAACTGGAGGACTGTGGTGTGCTGACTGATGTCATGGGTGGGGCTGCAACAGTGGAATACGGTCCACTAACTGGAGGACTGTGGTGTGCTGACTGATGTCATGGGTGGGGTTACAACAGTGGAATACGGTCCACTAACTGGAGGACTGTGGTGTGCTGACTGATGTCATGGGTGGGGCCACAACAGTGGAATACGGTCCACTAACTGGAGGACTGTGGTGTGCTGACTGATGTCATGGGTGGGGTTACAACAGTGGAATACGGTCCACTAACTGGAGGACTGTGGTGTGCTGACTGATGTCATGGGTGGGGTTACAACAGTGGAATACGGTCCACTAACTGGAGGACTGTGGTGTGCTGACTGATGTCATGGGTGGGGCTGCAACAGTGGAATACGGTCCACTAACTGGAGGACTGTGGTGTGCTGACTGATGTCATGGGTGGGGTTACAACAGTGGAATACGGTCCACTAACTGGAGGACTGTGGTGTGCTGACTGATGTCATGGGTGGGGTTACAACAGTGGAATACGGTCCACTAACTGGAGGACTGTGGTGTGCTGACTGATGTCATGGGTGGGGTTACAACAGTGGAATACGGTCCACTAACTGGAGGACTGTGGTGTGCTGACTGATGTCATGGGTGGGGCTGCAACAGTGGAATACGGTCCACTAACTGGAGGACTGTGGTGTGCTGACTGATGTCATGGGTGGGGTTACAACAGTGGAATACGGTCCACTAACTGGAGGACTGTGGTGTGCTGACTGATGTCATGGGTGGGGCTACAACAGTGGAATACGGTCCACTAACTGGAGGACTGTGGTGTGCTGACTGATGTCATGGGTGGGGTTACAACAGTGGAATACGGTCCACTAACTGGAGGACTGTGGTGTGCTGACTGATGTCATGGGTGGGGTTACAACAGTGGAATACGGTCCACTAACTGGAGGACGGTCCACTACAACAGTGGAATACGGTCCACTAACTGTGTGGTGTGCTGACTGATGTCATGGGTGGGGTTACAACAGTGGAATACGGTCCACTAACTGGAGGACTGTGGTGTGCTGACTGATGTCATGGGTGGGGTTACAACAGTGGAATACGGTCCACTAACTGGAGGACTGTGGTGTGCTGACTGATGTCATGGGTGGGGTTACAACAGTGGAATACGGTCCACTAACTGGAGGACTGTGGTGTGCTGACTGATGTCATGGGTGGGGTTACAACAGTGGAATACGGTCCACTAACTGGAGGACTGTGGTGTGCTGACTGATGTCATGGGTGGGGTTACAACAGTGGAATACGGTCCACTAACTGGAGGACTGTGGTGTGCTGACTGATGTCATGGGTGGGGTTACAACAGTGGAATACGGTCCACTAACTGGAGGACTGTGGTGTGCTGACTGATGTCATGGGTGGGGTTACAACAGTGGAATACGGTCCACTAACTGGAGGACTGTGGTGTGCTGACTGATGTCATGGGTGGGGTTACAACAGTGGAATACGGTCCACTGTGGTGTGCTGACTGACTAACTGGAGGACTGTGGTGTGCTGACTGATGTCATGGGTGGGGTTACAACAGTGGAATACGGTCCACTAACTGGAGGACTGTGGTGTGCTGACTGATGTCATGGGTGGGGTTACAACAGTGGAATACGGTCCACTAACTGGAGGACTGTGGTGTGCTGACTGATGTCATGGGTGGGGCTACAACAGTGGAATACGGTCCACTAACTGGAGGACTGTGGTGTGCTGACTGATGTCATGGGTGGGGTTACAACAGTGGAATACGGTCCACTAACTGGAGGACTGTGGTGTGCTGACTGATGTCATGGGTGGGGCTACAACAGTGGAATACGGTCCACTAACTGGAGGACTGTGGTGTGCTGACTGATGTCATGGGTGGGGTTACAACAGTGGAATACGGTCCACTAACTGGAGGACTGTGGTGTGCTGACTGATGTCATGGGTGGGGTTACAACAGTGGAATACGGTCCACTAACTGGAGGACTGTGGTGTGCTGACTGATGTCATGGGTGGGGTTACAACAGTGGAATACGGTCCACTAACTGGAGGACTGTGGTGTGCTGACTGATGTCATGGGTGGGGTTACAACAGTGGAATACGGTCCACTAACTGGAGGACTGTGGTGTGCTGACTGATGTCATGGGTGGGGCTGCAACAGTGGAATACGGTCCACTAACTGGAGGACTGTGGTGTGCTGACTGATGTCATGGGTGGGGTTACAACAGTGGAATACGGTCCACTAACTGGAGGACTGTGGTGTGCTGACTGATGTCATGGGTGGGGTTACAACAGTGGAATACGGTCCACTAACTGGAGGACTGTGGTGTGCTGACTGATGTCATGGGTGGGGTTACAACAGTGGAATACGGTCCACTAACTGGAGGACTGTGGTGTGCTGACTGATGTCATGGGTGGGGTTACAACAGTGGAATACGGTCCACTAACTGAGGACTGTGGTGTGCTGACTGATGAATGGGTGGAGGACTGTGGTGTGCTGACACATGGGTGGGGTGGGTGGGGTCCACTAACTGGAGGACTGTGGTGTGCTGACTGATGTCATGGGTGGGGCTGCAACAGTGGAATACGGTCCACTAACTGGAGGACTGTGGTGTGCTGACTGATGTCATGGGTGGGGTTAACAACAGTGGAATACGGTCCACTAACTGGAGGACTGTGGTGTGCTGACTGATGTCATGGGTGGGGTTACAACAGTGGAATACGGTCCACTAACTGGAGGACTGTGGTGTGCTGACTGATGTCATGGGTGGGGTTACAACAGTGGAATACGGTCCACTAACTGGAGGACTGTGGTGTGCTGACTGATGTCATGGGTGGGGTTACAACAGTGGAATACGGTCCACTAACACTAACTGAGGAGGACTGTGGTGTGCTGACTGATGTCATGGGTGGGGTTACAACAGTGGAATACGGTCCACTAACTGGAGGACTGTGGTGTGCTGACTGATGTCATGGGTGGGGTTACAACAGTGGAATACGGTCCACTAACTGGAGGACTGTGGTGTGCTGACTGATGTCATGGGTGGGGTTACAACAGTGGAATACGGTCCACTAACTGGAGGACTGTGGTGTGCTGACTGATGTCATGGGTGGGGTTACAACAGTGGAATACGGTCCACTAACTGGAGGACTGTGGTGTGCTGACTGATGTCATGGGTGGGGTTACAACAGTGGAATACGGTCCACTAACTGGAGGACTGTGGTGTGCTGACTGATGTCATGGGTGGGGTTACAACAGTGGAATACGGTCCACTAACTGGAGGACTGTGGTGTGCTGACTGATGTCATGGGTGGGGCTGCAACAGTGGAATACGGTCCACTAACTGGAGGACTGTGGTGTGCTGACTGATGTCATGGGTGGGGCTGCAACAGTGGAATACGGTCCACTAACTGGAGGACTGTGGTGTGCTGACTGATGTCATGGGTGGGGTTACAACAGTGGAATACGGTCCACTAACTGGAGGACTGTGGTGTGCTGACTGATGTCATGGGTGGGGTTACAACAGTGGAATACGGTCCACTAACTGGAGGACTGTGGTGTGCTGACTGATGTCATGGGTGGGGTTACAACAGTGGAATACGGTCCACTAACTGGAGGACTGTGGTGTGCTGACTGATGTCATGGGTGGGGTTACAACAGTGGAATACGGTCCACTAACTGGAGGACTGTGGTGTGCTGACTGATGTCATGGGTGGGGCTGCAACAGTGGAATACGGTCCACTAACTGGAGGACTGTGGTGTGCTGACTGATGTCATGGGTGGGGTTACAACAGTGGAATACGGTCCACTAACTGGAGGACTGTGGTGTGCTGACTGATGTCATGGGTGGGGTTACAACAGTGGAATACGGTCCACTAACTGATGAGGACTGTGGTGTGCTGACTGATGTCATGGGTGGGGTTACAACAGTGGAATACGGTCCACTAACTGGAGGACTGTGGTGTGCTGACTGATGTCATGGGTGGGGTTGCAACAGTGGAATACGGTCCACTAACTGGAGGACTGTGGTGTGCTGACTGATGTCATGGGTGGGGCTGCAACAGTGGAATACGGTCCACTAACTGGAGGACTGTGGTGTGCTGACTGATGTCATGGGTGGGGTTACAACAGTGGAATACGGTCCACTAACTGGAGGACTGTGGTGTGCTGACTGATGTCATGGGTGGGGTTACAACAGTGGAATACGGTCCACTAACTGGAGGACTGTGGTGTGCTGACTGATGTCATGGGTGGGGTTACAACAGTGGAATACGGTCCACTAACTGGAGGACTGTGGTGTGCTGACTGATGTCATGGGTGGGGTTACAACAGTGGAATACGGTCCACTAACTGGAGGACTGTGGTGTGCTGACTGATGTCATGGGTGGGGTTACAACAGTGGAATACGGTCCACTAACTGGAGGACTGTGGTGTGCTGACTGATGTCATGGGTGGGGTTACAACAGTGGAATACGGTCCACTAACTGGAGGACTGTGGTGTGCTGACTGATGTCATGGGTGGGGTTGCAACAGTGGAATACGGTCCACTAACTGGAGGACTGTGGTGTGCTGACTGATGTCATGGGTGGGGTTACAACAGTGGAATACGGTCCACTAACTGGAGGACTGTGGTGTGCTGACTGATGTCATGGGTGGGGTTACAACAGTGGAATACGGTCCACTAACTGGAGGACTGTGGTGTGCTGACTGATGTCATGGGTGGGGTTACAACAGTGGAATACGGTCCACTAACTGGAGGACTGTGGTGTGCTGACTGATGTCATGGGTGGGGTTACAACAGTGGAATACGGTCCACTAACTGGAGGACTGTGGTGTGCTGACTGATGTCATGGGTGGGGTTACAACAGTGGAATACGGTCCACTAACTGGAGGACTGTGGTGTGCTGACTGATGTCATGGGTGGGGTTACAACAGTGGAATACGGTCCACTAACTGGAGGACTGTGGTGTGCTGACTGATGTCATGGGTGGGGTTACAACAGTGGAATACGGTCCACTAACTGGAGGACTGTGGTGTGCTGACTGATGTCATGGGTGGGGTTACAACAGTGGAATACGGTCCACTAACTGGAGGACTGTGGTGTGCTGACTGATGTCATGGGTGGGGTTACAACAGTGGAATACGGTCCACTAACTGGAGGACTGTGGTGTGCTGACTGATGTCATGGGTGGGGTTACAACAGTGGAATACGGTCCACTAACTGGAGGACTGTGGTGTGCTGACTGATGTCATGGGTGGGGTTACAACAGTGGAATACGGTCCACTAACTGGAGGACTGTGGTGTGCTGACTGATGTCATGGGTGGGGTTACAACAGTGGAATACGGTCCACTAACCGGAGGACTGTGGTGTGCTGACTGATGTCATGGGTGGGGTTACAACAGTGGAATACGGTCCACTAACTGGAGGACTGTGGTGTGCTGACTGATGTCATGGGTGGGGCTACAACAGTGGAATACGGTCCACTAACTGGAGGACTGTGGTGTGCTGACTGATGTCATGGGTGGGGCTGCAACAGTGGAATACGGTCCACTAACTGGAGGACTGTGGTGTGCTGACTGATGTCATGGGTGGGGTTACAACAGTGGAATACG
>CM065702.1:812075-879575 GCA_017654935.2 Phymorhynchus buccinoides
ACCTTGGGGAGGGGGAGGGGGTAACAATTGATCGACAGACAGAGAAACATAGACATATACTTGTAGAGATGAAGAGAATGTGTGGGTAAAGGATTTTGACATTAGTTGTGCCACGTGAAAGTGTATGGCTTGTTCGTTCTTCTCAAAAGGCGATGTCTCAAGTAGCATGTACAGTGCCTTCCTCCCCCCCTC
This sequence comes from Phymorhynchus buccinoides, assembly GCA_017654935.2. Taxonomy (NCBI): domain Eukaryota; kingdom Metazoa; phylum Mollusca; class Gastropoda; order Neogastropoda; family Raphitomidae; genus Phymorhynchus; species Phymorhynchus buccinoides. The sequence continues at coordinate 812,268 of CM065702.1, forward strand.
CCCCTCCACCACCATTGCTGTCCTCGCCTTTCTACTAGGCCTACCTCAACTCTCCCTGTCCAGGCCTCTCCCTCACATTATGTCCACCCCCTCCCCCTCCACCACCATTGCTGTCCTCGCCTTTCTATTATGCCTACCTCAACTCTCCCTGTCCAGGCCTCTCCCTCAAATTATGTTCACCCCCTCCCCCTCCACCACCATTGCTGTCCTCGCCTTTCTGTTATTATGCCTCTCCCTCACATTATTCACCCCCTCCCCCTCCACCACCATTGCTGTCCTCGCCTTTCTATTATGCCTACCTCAACTCTCCCTGTCCAGGCCTCTCCCTCAAATTATGTTCACCCCCTCCCCCTCCACCACCATTGCTGTCCTCGCCTTTCTATTATGCCTACCTCAACTCTCCCTGTCCAGGCCTCTCCCTCACATTATGTTCACCCCCTCCCCCTCCACCACCATTGCTGTCCTCGCCTTTCTATTATGCCTACCTCAACTCTCCCTGTCCAGGCCTCTCCCTCACATTATGTCCACCCCCTCCCCCTCCACCACCATTGCTGTCCTCGCCTTTCTATTATGCCTACCTCAACTCTCCCTGTCCAGGCCTCTCCCTCACATTATGTTCACCCCCTCCCCCTCCACCACCATTGCTGTCCTCGCCTTTCTATTATGCCTACCTCAACTCTCCCTGTCCAGGCCTCTCCCTCAAATTATGTTCACCCCCTCCCCCTCCACCACCATTGCTGTCCTCGCCTTTCTATTATGCCTACCTCAACTCTCCCTGTCCAGGCCTCTCCCTCACATTATGTTCACCCCCTCCCCCTCCACCACCATTGCTGTCCTCGCCTTTCTATTATGCCTACCTCAACTCTCCCTGTCCAGGCCTCTCCCTCATTATGTCCACCCCCTCCCCCTCCACCACCATTGCTGTCCTCGCCTTTCTATTATGCCTACCTCAACTCTCCCTGTCCAGGCCTCTCCCTCACATTATGTTCACCCCCTCCCCCTCCACCACCATTGCTGTCCTCGCCTTTCTATTATGCCTACCTCAACTCTCCCTCCAGGCCTCTCCCTATTATGCCTACCTCAACTCTCCCTGTCCAGGCCTCTCCCTCAAATTATGTTCACCCCCTCCCCCTCGCCCACCACCATTGCTGTCCTCGCCTTTCTATTATTCCTACCTCAACTCTCCCTGTCAAGGCCTCTCCCTCAAATTATGTCGGGCCCTTAGTATGATGCCAGAGAGAGAGGGCAGTCTGTTCCACTGGATGGTTGTTCGTGGAAAGAAAGAGTTTCTGTAGATGTTGGCGTTGGGTGGTTCAACCACAACGCATCTCTTGTTGTTCCTAGCCATATTCCACACCATATTTGATGTCAGTTGATCTTTCTCCTGCCGTGGGATGATGGTCTTTTCTTCTCAACTCAACTGCTCTTTGAGCATCCTATCAATGCATCATGGGGTCCGATTGGAGTAGTTTCATCTTCTTCTTGCATAATTATAGCGTCCTCCATCAACAATTTGATGATTATGACGCTTACGACGTGGGGGTTTCCAACTAAACAGTAGACTTGTGTAAAAGACTTGCTGCCCAGATGATCAGCTCAATGTGGGATTGAATGGGAGGGGGCGAGAGGGGGGTGGGCATGATTTGGGGGAGAGGCCCGGACAGGGGGTATGGAGTTTACTCCGTTGATACAACGGAAAGGTGAGGACAGGGGGAAGGGGGAAACGAAGGAGGGGGGGGGGGGGGGGGGGGGGGGGGGGTCAGATCTGGGATTTGAATTCCTCCACCGAGGCTGATGATATTGCCTCAGGTGGAAGAGAGTTCCACTCACTCACAGCCCTGGGAAAGAATGAGTACTTCCTGTAATTTGTTTTACAGGCAGGAAGTAGGTAGGCCGAAGAGTGAGTCTGCATGTCACATCTGTCGTGATGGAGGATGGGGGACTGGCCGATGTGGGGTGTTGATGGCCACCTCTCCATGGTGGAACTTGAAGAAGGTGGCCAGCCTAGCGGAACGTCGCCTGTCCTTGAGTGGAGGCCACTGCAGCTGGGTCAACATGTTGTCCATGCTGGATGTTTGACGGTGGCGATTTACGACCCATCTAGCTGCGTGGCGCTGGACCCTCTCAATCTTGCCAGTGGTTTTGGCTGTACGTATGAGGGTCCCAGACAGGAGCGGTGTACTCAAGGGTGGGACGAACTATAAGGCTTTGTAGGCAGTTTCCTTGACGGAGATGGAGCCTATCTTCAAATTTCGTCGGAGGAAGCCTAAAATCTTGTTAGCCTTGTTTGCAGTGTTGTTGATGTGGGTGTCCCATGACAGTTCTTGAGAGATTGTGACACCCAGGTACTTGACTTCTTCTGCTAGTTGTAGTCTCTGGCCGTGAAGGTGATAAGTGCCGGCTTGAGGGGTCTTTATTCTGGATACGTGCATAGTTTGGCATTTTCGGGATGGAACTTCATCCTCCACTTTTCTTTCCAGTCAGCCATGCGGTCCAAATCTTGCTGAAGAGAGGCCTGGTCTCTCTGAGACTCCATGGTCTTATGACACAGGGTGTCGTCAGCAAAGAGCCTGGAGGTTGAGGACAGTTTTTCAGGGAGATCATTTATGTAGAGCAGAAAAAGGGTAGGCCCTAACACTGATCCCTGGGGGACTCCTGACTCTACTGGCGCCGTCCACAACCACTGCTTACTTCCTGTCCGTAAGGAAGTTGCTGATCCAGGAGTTGATCTGCCTGGTGATGCCATAATGTTGGAGCTTGTGGACCAGCAGGGAGAGGTTGACTTTATTGAACGCCTTGGAGAAATCCATCACCAAGACGTCCGTCTGTTTACCTCTCTCCATGTTGTAAGTGAGCTCATCCACAAGCCCGAGAAGCTGGCTTTCACAAGAACGGCCTTTCCTGAAGCCATGCTGCTCCTCCCTCAGGATTTTGTTTGCCTCGGTGAAACCCATTATCTTGCTGACCAGGATGTGCTCGAGGATTTTGCAAGGCACACTGGTAAGTGATCGAGATGGGACGGTAATTTTCCAGTCTGTACCTGACGTCCTTTTTTAATATAGGCATCACATTTGCCATCTTCCAGTCCTCCGGTACAATGCCGGTGTTCACTGAAGACTGGTAGAGGAGCGTCAGGGCAGGAGCAAGCTCATCTGCTAACTCTTTCAGCAGTCTGGGGCTGATTCCATCCAGGCTTTGCTGGGGTTCAGTTCTGGTATACGTTTCTTGACACCTGGCAGTGAAATGATGACTGAGTGGCAAGTATAGGGCCTCGGGGATTTGGGTCAGACCAGTCCATTCCTTAAAGTCTTCGCCAGAGCAAGGAGTGTTGCTGCTGAAGGCTGAGCGAAACTGGGTGTTGATAGTTTCAGCTTTGTCCTTGGCGTCAGTAACCAGCTTGCCGTCCACCTTTAATGGGGAAACGTTGGCCGCTTCTGGCTCTGAGCCTTGATGTAAGTCCAAAAGGACTTCTTGGGTTTAAGGCTGGTTTTGGTGGTGTCTGTTACCAGGTTTTCGGTGAAGTTCCAGTAGGCTCGTCACAGTCTTCTTTGGATGTGCCGCTTCAACACTTTGACTTGGTGGTGGACGCTTTCATCTCCCATCTTCTTCACCGCTTGTAGAGACGGTCTCTCTGCCTGATCAGCTTTTTGGTCTCAATGTCGACCCAGGGCTTGCTGTTTTTCGGTCGGAGAGTGATGTGTGGCACGAAAGAACTGACAGCCGAGTGGAGGCCTTCTTTCAGATGGGTCCAAATAACTTCAGTGCTGCTTTTTGCACTGTAGGTGGTGGTGATGGTCTCTGAAAGCTGTCTGGCAGCAGCACGTAACTTGGGCCAGTCGGCTTTGCTGTACTGCGGTACAGACCGCTGGATCTGCCGCTGCTGTGGTGGGTGAATCTGGTATTCCCGGTACACAATGTCAAGGTCTGACAGCCCTGGCATGCTCTCTGTTCTGGGCGTCAGTTTTGCGTGATGAATCGAGCTGCACGCCTTTGGATGTTCTCCAGTCGGTTGTTATCTCTCTGCAGGTAGGGATCCCATACAGAAGCACTATTCCAACGTCGATCTTACAAAGGACAGAATCGCAGGTTTCCGCGGAGAAACCCTAACGTTGAAAAGAAGATATGTCTGCATTTTAATGTGTGGTGTGATATTGTGCGGATGTAACGGAATAATATTGCTAACAGACAAGAACAAAACCATGACTTCTTTGCCCGATGTAAAATCGAACCACAGCACTTAACAGTGCGCCTAAATGAACAGAGCTATTTGCACTGGTGTGTGCCGATGGCCTTGATATTTTTTGTGCTTTACTTATTTTGTTCTGTTTGCGAATATATACATTTTGGGAACAAATAATAATTTTAAAACCCAAGTATAATACCGATTATACTTGACTTTTAAAGCATAGTTTTTGCTACATCAACACAGACACTGATATTCAGTATTACTGTTTTGGAGATGGACATTTTGAATTTAATATGAATCGCAACAGACATTTTAATCCCAAATGGCCATGAACTGAAATTGACAAGGAAGTTGAAAATGGCTGCCTGACAACGCAAAGCCAAGGTGTGAAAAATGCAAGTGGTTTCTTGTTTCGGACTGATTTTTTAAAATGTGTAATGCTTCTGTTATCTGTTGACTGTTGTTATCTGTCTTGTTTATTTCTTAGTAGCTTCACCTACTGACCTACAGACCCCTAAGAGGAGATTGTCCGTAAGATTAATGCTTCTTCGTCTAATTTGGGTATTCCTTTGAACAACCAGCATCATCTTTTTTATGGTTTATCCAGGCCTCCCCCTCAAATTATAGCGATGATTACGTATGCTGCCGGTGTGGCGTTCTCAAAATGGATTTGTTCTTAAGATACCTGCGCATACATGTGCGAAATCGATCATGACGTACCATGAAATTTTATCTTTTGTGTATTCACTATTTGACACTAAATTGACCCAAAACCGTAAACGGCCTATCCCTAACCCTAGGTATGCTAAAGAAGTTGCTTCTCATAGATTTGATCTCTGAACTTGTCTGGATTCGGGACACACACGCAAAAATTGAGTTGTATGTGCATGCACAGTTATCACACTAAGTGACTAACAAGCAAGACGATTCTTAGATTTTAAAAAATACTACAACGGTGGGAATAAATCTACATACCCGCTAGTTTGTTAGATCGTTGAGCTTGCGAATCTATCATTGGTGAAAGAGAAGTGAGATTAGAGAGAACAAGAAGCTTCACTCAGCTCATCGATCGTTGAAAGGCAGGCCCGCTAACAAACATATCTTGCAGTTAAGATTAATCATTGGTGTGAAGTTTTATCAATTTGTTTTAAAGATTTGGGTAGCTCCAGTCATAGAAATCATTAAGACAAAAATCAAGACGTATTCGCCCTTTGATTTCCACGGAGGAAATGATGCGTGCTAATGGTCAAGGTCAAGGCCGATGACAACGCATGCGCACTTCTGTTTTCAAACTGAATGACGGACTCAAAGACAACAATGCGATTCTTGTTTGTTGTAAGCTGATTTAAGTGCTAAATCTTACAATAATTTACTTCATACGACCAACGGCATCAGAAAATTACATATTTGTTTGTTTCAATGCTTAAAATGTAAGTGTTAATGTTGCACATGTCGATGGCTTGGAGTCAAACTGGATTAACTTCAGATAGTCCATTTTTTGATTATTACAGAAACAAATGCGGAAAAAAATACTCTTTGTTGTCCCAAAGTTTCATTTTGATATCTTAATAAATAAAAAAGATATAAACGTTGTTCTCTTTTGACTCAAAAATAAATCAACCTTTTTTTGGGAGTCAAACAAGATTAACTTCAGACGGTCTGCTTTGACTCCAAAATCACAAGACATTTTAGCATTTTATTTTGAGTCAAACCGGGCTATGTTACAAATAAATGAGTTTGACTCCAAAATCACAAGACATTTTAGCATTCTAATTTTGAGTCAAACCGGGCTATGTTACAAATAAATGAGTTTGACTCAAAATATTACAAGACATTTTAGCATTCTAATTTTGAGTCAAACCGGGCTATGTTGCAAATAAATGAGTTTGACTCAAAATATTTGACTCGAAAAGTGGGCAACATTTTCAGTAAAAATCAGACAAAATATAAATAATCCTTTTTGATACAAAAATTATTGTTAATATCAGTACTTTTATTTTGAGTCAAATTCGGACATTTTACAGATAACCTGGTTGTTTCTTGTAACAAACCTGTGTTGATTTTGGAGTCAAAACCGGACAATTCATGTTTGTGTGCCCGCATGTGTACGTGTGCACGTGCGTTTATTGCATGTGTGTATGCGCTTCGGTGTGCGCGCGTGTACGTGTGTGTGAAATCTTGATTAGTCACAATGTTAGTCTCATAACCTCTATCACTCATACACAGACACACACACACACTCAGATGCACACACTCACATACACACGCACACACGCGCGCACACACATACACACACGCGCTGGCAGGGTGGGTGATGGGATTCGTGGAGCTGAAGACAAATGACGTAAGAATGTTAATTGAAGTCAGTAGTCTTCCGCGATTGTCCGGCCTGTCATGTCTTTGAAGTGAATGTGACACGCCGTAACTGGGTAGAATAGAAGAACGGACGGGATGATTTTTATTTTTGACTGTTGTAACTTTGTATCACGCGCTTTAACGGGTGTCTTGGGAACAGTAAAAGGCTAACGGTATGGTTTTTGTTTGTTTTAAGAAATACAAATATATCGTTATTTAGCTTTTTTCAGTTGGACACGCGAGTGTTTGTGTGTGATATGTCTTTGCGAGCATGCGTGCATGCATGCGTGCATGCATGCATGTTCGCCTGAATGCATACATGCGTGCGCATATACGTGTTTATGTGCATGAGTGTTTGTTTGCGTGCGTGTGTGCATATTCGCGTGCGTGATTTCTTGCGTGCGCATGCGCGTATTTGTGCGTGCGTGCTTACGCGTGTGTGTGCTTGTGCAGGTAGGAACTAGTCGCATACACACATATACGCATGCACTCACGCACTAATACGCGCATGCGCACACAAGCAAGCACGCACGCGAATACTGCACACACATACATGGGTGCATCTGCTTACGTTTTTGGACTGAAACCGTTTTTTCTATATTGCCCAAAACGGAAGTTCCGTTTTTTAAAAGAATTAGCAAAAAAAACACCCATCAGTGTTGAATACCGAGATCGATGATCTGAGCAATTTAAAGCCTTGGAGTGCCTCCCTTCTCAGCGCTGTTCCCGGACTGATCCGGGATAGCCCCCCCTAGAGCCAATGGCGGCTCCCGGAATATTCCGGGAAGCCCACATGACATCACAAAGCATCTCATATAGCAACCAATCGTTGAATACTTGTGTACCTAACACACTACGTCATCAAAACAGGGGTTGCGCTTGACGTCACATGCATTAAATGCTACATTTTCATTGGTTAAAGGGGTAACATTTTTATTTTATTTTGGTCGATCTATTTCGGGGTCAGACTGAGCTTCATAAATGGCGGCCAGGCTTTTACTGTCGATTCGAAGAGCTTTCCAAGCAGTTTTTTGATGGTAGAGATTGTAATTAGGGCTTGAAATTAGTCAATTTAGATTATATTATCACTGGAAAGTACGATGATGTGAGAATTTTGAACTTTTCAACGGAAAATTAAGTGAAAATTGATCGCGATGGCGCCGAGTTGCATCTTTGAGGCCGCCGATCTTGTGGCCGAGTGATTTTCTCAGTCCAATCGCGAACATTTCCAGGTATTTTGCTTTTTTCAGCTTGTTTTATACTAAAATTGACTAAGAATTAATGACTGAGGGTACTAATAAAGCTTTTCTGACGAAATTGAGCCAAAAAATCATCGCAATATCGAAAATCGACGCCGATGACACAACTCTACTCCCAAAATGCAATTCCCAAAGTTAATTCAGCTAACGTCACTGAAAGAACCCCACTTCAGTTTTTTCCATTTCAGCCAGATGCACGGGGGTGACATTCACACACAGACACAAACACACACACACGCACATACACACACACACGCACGTACACACACACACACACACACACACACACACACACACATACACACAGAGGGAGGGATCGGTTGACAGGCTGGTAACAAAAGAAAAGAAGGAATGTGTATGCAAATTGCGGGACAGTTGGCCTACAATGAGTTTCTGAGCCTCCGCACGGTGTCTTTAAAGTAGGCTGGACACGAGTTGACAATTTTACGATGAGCGAGATAAGAGTCAATTAAGAGTGCAGGCAACAGAGCAGATAGCTGGATTTCTGTTAGCTTTTGTCGGCTTAGCGCTAGTGGGCAGAGGACCTCAACAAGGTATCATAGGGTACCGTGCAGTGGCCTAGGAATGTCACACATCTCCGCTATCCGTATCGGTACTTGTTACTGAAGGCATGATCAAAGATAGGCCAGAGAGAGAAGAGAGAGAGAGGGGGGGGGGGGGGGGGAGTTGTGCGAGTTGTAGTAGAAAAACTGAAATATTCTTTAAAATAAATGAATAGGCAGATAGATAGACAGATACCTAAAATGTTATATATTTTTTATGAACGTTCCGAGATAGTGATGTTCTTATAAGAATTTGTCTTAGTCATTTTAAAAAATAAGCAGGAAGTCGAAATACGAGTGCTACGAGCTTTCTGATTGGTTAGCTGTATTCGCTTATTGGATTGGTCAAAGTTCAGTGTGATATTTGAACTGAGCCATGCCCGTGGCTCATCGTGTTCGACTGAGGAGCCCCGAAAGTGGCTCATTGTGCTAAAAAGGTTAAGGATGGGACTTCTGAAAGCCTAACAGCTGTGTTTTAGTCCCTATATTCTAACCCAACCCAACCCATTAATTTTACCTTAAAAAAAAGAAGCGACAGGTGTACAGAGGGTTCAGCTTCATCGCTTTCAAGCTGAAATGTTCATCTTTCACTGTTTCAGACGAATCCGGGACATTTAGCCAACAGACATTTCGCCAATGGACACTTAGCCAACAGCCATTTAGCCAACATTTGCAGGAGGGACATTTAGCCAACATTGAAAAAAATATACATTTTGGGTGATTTTTGAAGGTCTTATAAGGGAGGTTTCACTGTTAATGTAATGATCACAATGTAATGTCTCATACAGTGGAACCTCCTTTATAAGACCTTCAAAAATCACCCAAAATGAGGTCTTAAATGGGAGAGAGATGTATAAGGGAGGTAATTTTAATACTTACAAAGAAGGGAGATGTCTTGGAGAAGTAAGTCTTAAAAGGGAGGGAGTCTTATAATGCAGGGTCTTATAAGGGAGGTTTCACTGTTGCAAATCACACAAGACACACACACTCTCTCTCTCTCTCTTTCTTACACACACACACACACACACACACACACACACACACACACACACACACACACACACACACACACACACACACACACACGCACAGAGTCGCGTACGCACGCACCCACGCGCATAAACTTAGAACACATTGGACCATGTTACATACACACACACACTGCAGCACACACGCACATACACGCATACACACATGCATGCATATTTATTATCGCGAACATGCGCGCACACGCACACACATACACACACACAAGTTTTAGAATATGAGACATTCATTGTGATCATTACATTAATATTGTTTTAATTGTTGGCTAAATGTCCTCCCTGCAAATGTTGGCTAAATGTTTGTTGGCTAAATGTCCGTTGGCTAAGTGTCCGTTGGCTAAATGTCTGTTGGCTAAGTGGCCGTTGGCTAAAATGTCTGTTGGCTAAGTGTCCGTTGGCTAAAATGTCTGTTGGCTAAATGTCTGTTGGCTAAGTGTCCGTTGGCTAAAATGTCTGTTGGCTAAGTGTCCGTTGGCTAAATGTCCGTTGGCTAAATGTCCGTTGGGTAGATGGCCGGATACTGTTTCAGACAGGTCACTGAACGAGGTGAGTAGATTTACCGAGTTGAAAAGCGTTTACAGATACAGTTAGCTAAATGTCCGTTGGCTAAATGTCCGTTGGCTAAGTGTCCGTTGGGTAGATGGCCGGATGCTGTTTCAGACAGGTCACTGAACGAGGTGCGTAGATTTACTGAGGTGAAAAGCGTTTACAGATACACTTACCCACTCGATACATAAGCCTGCCGCGGGCTGATAAGCAATAGTCATAAGTCATAAGTTTCTTTATTGTCCATTGGCATTGTACAACGCATATTATGGAAACTATATTGCTCACTCATCATGCAACCCACCACCACTTCCGCCTTCATTTTTTACCTATAAGTTTCTTTTTTCCTTCCTTCCTTTTTTTTCTCGTTCCTTTTCTCTTTCTTTTTGATCCTTTGTTTTCTTTTTTTCCACTGTATATGTTATGATGATGAAAAATCGTTTAACGTCCTCCGTCCTGGAACAGACACATATGGGACATTAGTAACTATAAAGATGGTGGGATGATCCTGGAGGTACTGCAATACCAGGAAAGTCCCCAAGCATTTTTTACTAATCAAGATAGTTTGGGTATGTTATGTTAAATGTAGATTATGTAAAGTGCAAAGAGCTCCAGGTAACTCGCTAACTGAGAGGTGTTGCGCTATTTAAGCGACATTATTATTATTATTATTATTATTATTATTATTATTACTATTATTATTATTATTATTATTATTTTCTTTTCTTTTCTTCTTTTCGTACGTCAGAGGGACATTATTATTATTATTATTATTTTTGCATTGTTGAATTTATTGTTTCATTTATTTCCAGATTTTCAGTGTGGACTGGAAGGAATACAGCGATAGGCAGTGACCTGTCTATTGCTAGCAATCTGTGAATCAGGCAGTGACCTGTATATTGCTGTCAATCTGTGAATCAGGCAGTGACCTGTCTATTGCTGTCAATCTGTGAATCAGACAAGGCAGTGACCTGTCCATTGCTAGCAATATGTGAATCAGGCAGTGACCTGTCTATTGCTGTCAATCTGTGAATCAGGCAGTGACCTGTCTGTTGCTGTCAATCTGTGAATCAGACCAGGCAGTGACCTGTCTATTGCTAGCAATCTGTGAATCAGGCAGTGACCTGTCTATTGCTAGCAATCTGTGAATCAGGCAGTGACCTGTCTATTGCTGTCAATCTGTGAATCAGGCAGTGACCTGTCTATTGCTAGCAATCTGTGAATCAGGCAGTGACCTGTCTATTGCTGTCAATCTGTGAATCAGGCAGTGACCTGTCTATTGCTGTCAATCTGTGAATCAGGCAGTGACCTGTCTATTGCTGTCAATCTGTGAATCAGGCAGTGACCTGTCTATTGCTGTCAATCTGTGAATCAGGCAGTGACCTGTCTATTGCTGTCAATCTGTGAATCAGGCAGTGACCTGTATATTGCTGTCAATCTGTGAATCAGGCAGTGACCTGTCTATTGCTGTCAATCTGTGAATCAGGCAGTGACCTGTCTATTGCTGTCAATCTGTGAATCAGGCAGTGACCTGTCCATTGCTGTCAATCTGTGAATCAGGCAGTGACCTGTCTATTGCTGTCAATCTGTGAATCAGGCAGTGACCTGTCTATTGCTAGCAATCTGTGAATCAGGCAGTGACCTGTCTATTGCTGTCAATCTGTGAATCAGGCAGTGACCTGTCTATTGCTGTCAATCTGTGAATCAGGCAGTGACCTGTCTATTGCTGTCAATCTGTGAATCAGGCAGTGACCTGTCTATTGCTGTCAATCTGTGAATCAGGCAGTGACCTGTCTATTGCTAGCAATCTGTGAATCAGGCAGTGACCTGTCCATTGCTGTCAATCTGTGAATCAGGCAGTGACCTGTCTATTGCTGTCAATCTGTGAATCAGGCAGTGACCTGTCTATTGCTGTCAATCTGTGAATCAGGCAGTGACCTGTCTATTGCTGTCAATCTGTGAATCAGGCAGTGACCTGTCTATTGCTAGCAATCTGTGAATCAGGCAGTGACCTGTCTATTGCTAGCAATCTGTGAATCAGGCAGTGACCTGTCTATTGCTGTCAATCTGTGAATCAGGAAGTGACCTGTCTATTGCTGTCAATCTGTGAATCAGGCAGTGACCTGTCTATTGCTGTCAATCTGTGAATCAGGCAGTGACCTGTCTATTGCTGTCAATCTGTGAATCAGGCAGTGACCTGTCTATTGCTAGCAATCTGTGAATCAGGCAGTGACCTGTCTATTGCTGTCAATCTGTGAATCAGGCAGTGACCTGTCTATTGCTAGCAATCTGTGAATCAGGCAGTGACCTGTCTATTGCTGTCAATCTGTGAACCAGGCAGTGACCTGTCTATTGCTGTCAATCTGTGAATCAGGCAGTGACCTGTCTATTGCTGTCAATCTGTGAATCAGGCAGTGACCTGTCTATTGCTGTCAATCTGTGAACCAGGCAGTGACCTGTCTATTGCTGTCAATCTGTGAACCAGGCAGTGACCTGTCTATTGCTAGCAGTCTGTGAATCAGGTAGTGACCTGTCTATTGCTGTCAATCTGTGAATCAGGCAGTGACCTGTCTATTGCTGTCAATCTGTGAATCAGGCAGTGACCTGTCTATTGCTGTCAATCTGTGAATCAGGCAGTGACCTGTCCATTGCTGTCAATCTGTGAACCAGGCAGTGACCTGTCTATTGCTAGCAATCTGTGAATCAGACCTCAGACCTCAGTGACCTGTCTATTGCTGTCAGACCAGGCAATGACCTGTCTATTAATAGCAATCTGTGAATCAGGCAGTGACCTGTCTATTGCTGTCAATCTGTGAATCAGACAAGGCAGTGACCTGTCTATTGCTGTCAATCTGTGAATCAGGCAGTGACCTGTCTATTGCTGTCAATCTGTGAATCAGACCAGGCAGTGACCTGTCTATTGCTGTCAATCTGTGAATCAGGCAGTGACCTGTCTATTGCTGTCAAGCTGTGAATCAGGAAGTGACCTGTCTATTGCTGTCAATCTGTGAATCAGGCAGTGACCTGTCTATTGCTGTCAATCTGTGAATCAGGCAGTGACCTGTCTATTGCTGTCAATCTGTGAACCAAGCAGTGACCTGTCTATTGCTGTCAATCTGTGAATCAGACCAGGCAGTGACCTGTCTATTGCTGTCAATCTGTGAATCAGGCAGTGACCTGTCTATTGCTGTCAATCTGTGAACCAAGCAGTGACCTGTCTATTGCTGTCAATCTGTGAATCAGACCAGGCAGTGACCTGTCTATTGCTGTCAATCTGTGAATCAGGCAGTGACCTGTCTATTGCTGTCAATCTGTGAATCAGGCAGTGACCTGTCTATTGCTGTCAATCTGTGAATCAGACAGGCAGTGACCTGTCTATTGCTGTCAATCTGTGAACCAAGCAGTGACCTGTCTATTGCTGTCAATCTGTGAATCAGACCAGGCAGTGACCTGTCTATTGCTGTCAATCTGTGAATCAGGCAGTAACCTGTCTATTGCTGTCAATCTGTGAATCAGGCAGTGACCTGTCTATTGCTAGCAATCTGTGAATCAGACCTCAGTGACCTGTCTATTGCTGTCAATCTGTGAATCAGGCAGTGACCTGTCTATTGCTGTCAATCTGTGAATCAGGCAGTGACCTGTCTATTGCTGTCAATCTGTGAACCAAGCAGTGACCTGTCTATTGCTGTCAATCTGTGAATCAGACCAGGCAGTGACCTGTCTATTGCTAGCAATCTGTGAATCAGGCAGTGACCTGTCTATTGATGTCAATCTGTGAATCAGGCTGTGACCTGTCTATTGCTGTCAATCTGTGAATCAGGCAGTGACCTGTCTATTGCTGTCAATCTGTGACCTGTCTATTGCTGTCAATCTGTGAATCAGGCAGTGACCTGTCTATTGCTGTCAATCTGTGAATCAGGCAGTGACCTGTCTATTGCTGTCAATCTGTGAATCAGGCAGTGACCTGTCTATTGCTAGCAATCTGTGAATCAGACCTCAGTGACCTGTCTATTGCTGTCAATCTGTGAATCAGACCAGGCAGTGACCTGTCTATTGCTGTCAATCTGTGAATCAGACCTCAGGCAGTGACCTGTCTATTGCTGTCAATCTGTGAATCAGACCTCAGTGACCTGTCTATTGCTGTCAATCTGTGAATCAGACCTCAGTGGCCTGTCTAGTGCTGTGAATCAGACGTCAGTCATGGGCATTGTGAAGCCATCGTCCTGCATCAGGGACATCCTGGACATGATCGGCATGTAGGGACAGAGCCATTGGCAAACATCCATCAACCAGAGTAGACCAACCATCAGTTAACAAACCAGTCATCAATCATTCATCAGAACGAACCAGTCATCAATCATTCACTAGAACAAACCAGTCATCAATTATTCATCAGAACAGACCTGTCATCAATTATTCATCAGAACAGACCAGTCATCAATCATTCATCAGAACAGGCCAGTCATCAATCATTCACTAGAACAAGCCAGTCATCAATTATTCATCAGAACAGACCTGTCATCAATTATTCATCAGAACAGACCTGTCATCAATCATTCACTAGAACAGACCAGTCATCAATTGTTCACCAGAACAAACCAGTCATCAATCATTCACCAGAACAAGCCAGTCATCAATCATTCATCAGAACAGACCAGTCATCAATTATTCACCAGAGCAAACCAGTCATCAATCATTCACTAGAACAAACCAGTCATCAATTATGCACCAGAACAGGCCAGTCATCAATCATTCACCAGAACAAACCAGTCATCAATCATTCATCAGAACAGACCAGTCATCAATTATTCACCAGAACAAACCAGTCATCAATTATTCACCAGAACAGACCAGTCATCAATCATTCATCAGAACAGACCAGTCATCAATCATTCACCAGAACAAACCAGTCATCAATCATTCACCAGAACAAACCAGTCATCAATTATTCACCAGAACAGACCAGTCATCAATTATTCACCAGAACAAACCAGTCATCAATTGTTCACCAGAACAAACCAGTCATCAATTATTCACCAGAACAGACCAGTCATCAATCATTCACCAGAACAGACCAGTCATCAATTATTCACCAGAACAAACCAGTCATCAATTATTCACCAGAACAGACCAGTCATCAATTATTCACCAGAACAGACCAGTCATCAATCATTCACCAGAACAGACCAGTCATCAATCATTCACCAGAACAGACCAGTCATCAATCATTCACCAGAACAGACCAGTCATCAATCATTCACCAGAACAAACCAGTCATCAATTATTCACCAGAACAGACCAGTCATCAATCATTCACCAGAACAGACCAGTCATCAATCATTCACCAGAACAGACCAGTCATCAATTATTCACCAGAACAGACCAGTCATCAATCATTCACCAGAACAAACCAGTCATCAATCATTCACCAGAACAGACCAGTCATCAATCATTCACCAGAACAAGCCAGTCATCAATCATTCATCAGAACAGACCAGTCATCAATCATTCATCAGAACAAACCAGTCATCAATCATTCATCAGAACAGACCAGTCATCAATCATTCACCAGAACAGACCAGTCATCAATCATTCACCAGAACAGACCAGTCATCAATTATTCACCAGAACAAACCAGTCATCAATTGTTCACCAGAACAGATCAGTCATCAATTATTCACCAGAACAGACCAGTCATCAATCATTCACCAGAACAGACCAGTCATCAATTATTCACCAGAACAAACCAGTCATCAATTATTCATCAGAACAAACCAGTCATCAATTATTGATTTTTGCAGATCAACCTCCCTCAGCCATGGGCAGTGTGGAGCCATCGTCTCGCATTGGGGTCACCCTGGACCTGATCCTCAAGACCCTGATCGCCTCCCCTGACTTCAACCGCCTCAACTCCAAAAACTGGGAGGCCATTGCTAGGCTGATCCCTGGGACAACGCCAAACCAGGTGTGTGTGTCTGTCTGTCTGTTTGAGTGTCTGTGCATGTGTCTGCCTGTCTGTCTGACTAACTCCAAAACCTGGGAGATTATCGCTAGGTTGATTTCAGGGACAACGCCAAACCAGGTGTGTGTGTCTGTCTGTCTGTTTGAGTGTCTGTGTATTTGTCTGCCTGTCTGTCTGCCTGTCTGTCTGTCTGACTAACTCCAAAAACTGGGAGATTACCGCTAGGTTGATTTCAGGGACAACGCCAAACCAGGTGTGTGTGTGTGTCTGTCTGTCTCAGTGTCTGTCTGTTTGAATGTGTGTGTCTGTCTGTGGAGCGGCATGTTTGCATGTCCGTCATTGGAGCCTAGCTCAGGGCGGCATGTGTTGGAGGCTGTTCCTCGTTGGTGTGGCTACCCCGTGTTGGGGGGAGTCGTGTAGCGTGTGGTGAGGGGTGTTCACCAGGAGGTGGCGATGTTGGAGGTTGTTCCTCGTTGGTGTGGCTGCCCCGTGTTGGGGGGAGTCGTGGGGCGTGTGGTGAGGGGTGTTCACCAGGAGGTGGCGATGTTGGAGGCTGTTCCTCGTTGGTGTGGCTGCCCCGTGTTGGGGGGAGTCGTGGGGCGTGTGGTGAGGGGTGTTCACCAGGAGGTGGCGATGTTGGAGGTTGTTCCTCGTTGGTGTGGCTGCCCCGTGTTGGGGGGAGTCGTGGGGCGTGTGGTGAGGGGCGCCGGTTGTTGGCCATGGGGCCGTTCCGCTGAGTCAGCGGGCGGTCTGGTCTTGGCTAGCTCGGTTGGGGCCTTGGCCGTGCGTCGCGACCAGTGTGGGATTTTCTCTTTTCGTCGTTGTGTGAAGAGCCCTCTGCGTTTGAGGCTGATCGTCGTGTTGCCGCGTAATGCTCCCGGGGCTGGGGTGTGTGGGTGAGAGTGTGTGAGAGAGGGCTTTGAGGTGTGAAATTGCAGCGTGTGTGTTTGGAAAATACGGGGTAAAATCAAATGTGCTGCTATTATGTAAATATTTGACATGTGAAATTGATGGTTGATGCCATTTATGTTATGCGTGCGCCGATGTAAGTATGTACATAAAAAGGTTTTGTTTGTACGTACTTGTACTTTGTTGTTGAGTGAGTGTGAGTCAGTAGTTTTCTCCCTCCTGGTCTTTTGTTTGTTTGTAGGATATGTTTTTTTATGTCCAACCTTAGCGTGTCATGACAGAGAGTGACAGTGCTGGTGAACGAGGGTGGATGTTTTTGTGAGTGAGAATCATGTTATATGTTTTTATGTCCAACCTTTGCGTGTCGTGACAGAGAGTGACAGTGCTGGTGAACGATGTTTTTGTGAGTGGTGGATGTCCAACCTTTGTGAGTGAGAATCATGTTATATGTTTTTATGTCCGACCTTAGCGTGTCGTGACAGAGAGTGACAGTGCTGGTGAACGAGGGTGGATGTTTTTGTGAGTGAGAATCATGTTATGTTTTTTGTGTTACTTTATTTCTTTGCATTGGAATGTTGGAATCATGTAGTATGACTTTATTTCTTGCTGATTTTAATGCATGCATGTTTTTCATCTTTCAATGTTGCTTTCGTAAAGCGCATAGAGCATACTACTGTATGGATTTTAGCGCTATGTAAAATAAAATAATAATAATTATTATTATTATTATGATAATAATGATTGTTGTTATAAGACGTTGATCAATGTTTTCATTATCCTGTCATCACATATCGCCGCCCGCTTGCAATACAGACGTAAGTCGAAAGACGTCACTTCACAGGAGAAGCAAAACACTGATCGTTGTTATAAGACATTGATCAATGTTCTCATTATCCTGTCATCACATATCGCCATCCGCATGCAATACAGACGTAAGTCGAAAGACGTCACTTCACAGGAGAAGCAAAACACTGATCGTTGTTATAAGACATTGATCAATGTTCTCATTATCCTGTCATCACATATCGCCATCCGCATGCAATACAGACGTAAGTCGAAAGACGTCACTTCACAGGAGAAGCAAAACACTGATTATTTCGGTCATTTCAAGTCAATTGCTTCAGATTTTTTCATACGGCTTTATTTCGAGCCGTCAAATAACTTTGTCACTTCAGTTTTTCAAATAAATCACGACTTATTTAAGTAATATTGAAATAAGAAATTTTGCCTCCTAATAATCATGGTTTTAGAATGAGAAGAAAATAAATTTTAGTCCAAAATAAAAGCTTTAAAGCATTGTTGAGAATAATACCTTGGCACTCCAATACGCCCTCCAGTATATTTTTTAGATACAAAATAATGGGAGAAATTGTCAAAAGTATTTGTTGATTTGATTCAATGAATGTTGCTATCTTATTCTTGTATATGCAAAAAATCTCAACAACAAAAATGGAGTTACGTCTGTATTGTATGCGGGCGGCGATTTTAAAGCTATTAGTTTACATTTCCTCAAATGTTTTGTTTATCTTCTTCTGAAATGATGACGTTGAAAAGGTAAAATGACGTCAAATGACAGACAATTGTGTTTTGTGGAAACTTTTGAAGCAAGTGCGTGAAGTTCTACAAGCTTATTTTGATCACAGCGTCTTTATCTTTTGGAATTGCGGTTAATGAAGTTAGTGAGTGCGCCTTGTCTTGTACTATGTATAAGCAAAAAATATTAAAATCGATAAAAATTGAGTTACGTCTGTATTGCATGCGGGCAGCGATATATTAATTGTTGTTGATATGTTGCAGTGTGCTCGTTGTTATAAGACGTTGATGAATGTTATCATTATCCTGTTGTTACATGTATTAATTGTTGATATGTTGCAGTGTGCTCGTTGTTATAAGACATTGATGAATGTTATCATTATCCTGTTGTTACATGTATTAATGATGATGATGATGATGATGATGATGATGATGATGATGATGATGATGATGATGATGATGATGATGATGATGATGATGTTGGTGGTGATGATGATGATGGTGATGATGATATGTTGCAGTGTGCTCGTCGCTATGAAGAGTTACTATCCAGCAGCGGCCTAGCCACCCAACAAATGGCCAAGGCTTTCATGGTGATGGTGATGATGATGATGATGTTGATATGTTGCAGTGTGCTCGTCGCTATGAAGAGTTACTATCCAGCTGCGGCCTAGTCATGGTGATGGTGATGATGATGGTGATATGTTGCAGTGTGCTCGTCGCTATGAAGAGTTACTATCCAGCAGCGGCCTAGCCACCCAACAAATGGCCAAGGCTTTCATGGTGATGGTGATGATGATGATGATGATGATGTTGATATGTTGCAGTGTGCTCGTCGCTATGAAGAGTTACTATCCAGTAGCGGCCTAGACACCCAACAAATGGCCAAGGCTTTCATGGTGATGGTGATGATGATGATGATGATGATGTTGATATGTTGCAGTGTGCTCGTCGCTATGAAGAGTTACTATCCAGTAGCGGCCTAGCCACCCAACAAATGGCCAAGGCTTTCATGGTGATGGTGATGATGATGATGATGATGATGTTGATATGTTGCAGTGTGCTCGTCGCTATGAAGAGTTACTATCCAGTAGCGGCCTAGCCACCCAACAAATGGCCAAGGCTTTCATGGTGATGGTGATGATGATGATGATGTTGATATGTTGCAGTGTGCTCGTCGCTATGAAGAGTTACTATCCAGTAGCGGCCTAGCCACCCAACAAATGGCCAAGGCGTTCATGGGGTCAGGAGGAGGGGGAGGGGGTGGAGGGGTGCAGGGCATCATGGGAGATGTGGACAACGCATCACGACACAGCCTGAGCTCTGCCGAGGGCCACAAACACAAAGGTAAAATGTGTGAATGTCACTATGTGTGTAAATGTGATGAAGCTGCGCTGCACATATGTGTGTGTGTGCATAGATCACCTGTATCATGGACTTTAAAGTACGCCAATGTGTGTCTGCTAAATGTGCTGAAGCTGTGGTGTGTGTGTGTGTGTGTGTGTGTGTGTGTGTGTGTGTGTGTGTGTGTGTACATAGATCACCTGTATCATGGACTTTGACATTCTCCAATGTGTGCCTGTGTGTCATCCTGTTGTTGGGCGAGTCACTCTAACTACCATCGGTTTCCTGTTACCTGAATTGTGTGGAATTCCTTGAAAATAGCATCAACAGATGAACTCTCTGTGGAATTCCATGATTATAGCATCAACAGATGAACTCTCTCCTTGTGGAATTCCATGATTATAGCATCAACAGATGAACTCTCTGTGGAATTCCATGATTATAGCATCAACAGATGAACTCTCTCTCTGTGGAATTCCATGATTATAGCATCAACAGATGAACTCTCTCTCTGTGGAATTCCATGATTATAGCATCAACAGATGAACTCTCTCTGTGTGGAATTCCTTGATTATAGCATCAACAGATGAACTCTCTCCTGTGGAATTCCATGATTATAGCATCAACAGATGAACTCTCTGTGTGGAATTCCATGATTATAGCATCAACAGATGAACTCTCTCCATGTGGAATTCCTTGATTATAGCATCAACAGATGAACTCTCTCCATGTGGAATTCCTTGATTATAGCATCAACAGATGAACTCTCTCCGTGTGGAATTCCATGATTATAGCATCAACAGATGAACTCTCTCCGTGTGGAATTCCATGATTATAGCATCAACAGATGAACTCTCTCCGTGTGGAATTCCATGATTATAGCATCAACAGATGAACTCTCTCCGTGTGGAATTCCATGATTATAGCATCAACAGATGAACTCTCTGTGTGGAATTCCATGATTATAGCATCAACAGATGAACTCTCTCCTTGTGGAATTCCATGATTATAGCATCAACAGATGAACTCTCTCTGTGTGGAATTCCATGATTATAGCATCAACAGATGAACTCTCTCTGTGTGGAATTCCATGATTATAGCATCAACAGATGAACTCTCTCCGTGTGGAATTCCATGATTATAGCATCAACAGATGAACTCTCTGCGTGTGGAATTCCATGATTATAGCATCAACAGATGAA
Source organism: Phymorhynchus buccinoides (assembly GCA_017654935.2). Lineage (NCBI taxonomy): Eukaryota > Metazoa > Mollusca > Gastropoda > Neogastropoda > Raphitomidae > Phymorhynchus > Phymorhynchus buccinoides. The sequence continues at coordinate 833,173 of CM065702.1, forward strand.
CTCTCTCCGTGTGGAATTCCATGATTATAGCATCAACAGATGAACTCTCTCTGTGTGGAATTCCATGATTATAGCATCAACAGATGAACTCTCTCTGTGTGGAATTCCATGATTATAGCATCAACAGATGAACTCTCTCCGTGTGGAATTCCATGATTATAGCATCAACAGATGAACTCTCTCCGTGTGGAATTCCATGATTATAGCATCAACAGATGAACTCTCTCCGTGTGGAATTCCATGATTATAGCATCAACAGATGAACTCTCTGTGTGGAATTCCATGATTATAGCATCAACAGATGAACTCTCTCCTTGTGGAATTCCTTGATTATAGCATCAACAGATGAACTCTCTCCGTGTGGAATTCCATGATTATAGCATCAACAGATGAACTCTCTCCTTGTGGAATTCCTTGATTATAGCATCAACAGATGAACTCTCTCTCTGTGGAATTCCATGATTATAGCATCAACAGATGAACTCTCTCCTGTGGAATTCCTTGATTATAGCATCAACAGATGAACTCTCTCTCTGTGGAATTCCTTGATTATAGCATCAACAGATGAACTCTCTCTGTGTGGAATTCCATGATTATAGCATCAACAGATGAACTCTCTCCTTGTGGAATTCCTTGATTATAACATCAACAGATGAACTCTCTGCGTGTGGAATTCCATGATTATAGCATCAACAGATGAACTCTCTCCATGTGGAATTCCTTGATTATAGCATCAACAGATGAACTCTCTCCATGTGGAATTCCTTGATTATAGCATCAACAGATGAACTCTCTGCGTGTGGAATTCCTTGATTATAGCATCAACAGATGAACTCTCTCCATGTGGAATTCCTTGATTATAGCATCAACAGATGAACTCTCTCCGTGTGGAATTCCATGATTATAGCATCAACAGATGAACTCTCTCCGTGTGGAATTCCTTGATTATAGCATCAACAGATGAACTCTGTGGAATTCCATGATTATAGCATCAACAGATGAACTCTCTGTGGAATTCCATGATTATAGCATCAACAGATGAACTCTCTCTGTGTGGAATTCCTTGATTATAACATCAACAGATGAACTCTCTCCGTGTGGAATTCCATGATTATAGCATCAACAGATGAACTCTCTCCGTGTGGAATTCCATGATTATAGCATCAACAAATGAACTCTCTGTGTGGAATTCCATGATTATAACATCAACAGATGAACTCTCTGTGTGTGGAATTCCATGATTATAGCATCAACAGATGAACTCTCTGCGTGTGGAATTCCATGATTATAGCATCAACAGATGAACTCTCTCCGTGTGGAATTCCATGATTATAACATCAACAGATGAACTCTCTGCGTGTGGAATTCCATGATTATAGCATCAACAGATGAACTCTCTCCATGTGGAATTCCTTGATTATAGCATCAACAGATGAACTCTCTCCGTGTGGAATTCCATGATTATAGCATCAACAGATGAACTCTCTCCATGTGGAATTCCTTGATTATAGCATCAACAGATGAACTCTCTCCGTGTGGAATTCCTTGATTATAGCATCAACAGATGAACTCTCTGTGTGGAATTCCATGATTATAACTTCAACAGATGAACTCTCTCCGTGTGGAATTCCATGATTATAGCATCAACAGATGAACTCTCTGCGTGTGGAATTCCATAATTATAGCATCAACAGATGAACTCTCTGCGTGTGGAATTCCATGATTATAGCATCAACAGATGAACTCTCTCCTGTGTGGAATTCCATGATTATAGCATCAACAGATGAACTCTCTGTGGAATTCCATGATTATAGCATCAACACATGAACTCTCTGCGTGTGGAATTCCATGATTATAGCATCGACAGATGAACTCTCTCCGTGTGGAATTCCATGATTATAGCATCAACAGATGAACTCTCTCTCTGTGGAATTCCTTGATTATAGCATCAACAGATGAACTCTCTCTCTGTGGAATTCCATGATTATAGCATCAACACATGAACTCTCTGCGTGTGGAATTCCATGATTATAGCATCAACAGATGAACTCTCTCCATGTGGAATTCCTTGATTATAGCATCAACAGATGAACTCTCTCTCTGTGGAATTCCATGATTATAGCATCAACAGATGAACTCTCTCTCTGTGGAATTCCTTGATTATAGCATCAACAGATGAACTCTCTCTCTGTGGAATTCCATGATTATAGCATCAACAGATGAACTCTCTGTGTGGAATTCCATGATTATAGCATCAACAGATGAACTCTCTGCGTGTGGAATTCCATGATTATAGCATCAACAGATGAACTCTCTCTCTGTGGAATTCCATGATTATAGCATCAACAGATGAACTCTCTCCGTGTGGAATTCCATGATTATAGCATCAACAGATGAACTCTCTCCGTGTGGAATTCCTTGATTATAGCATCAACAGATGAACTCTCTCTGTGTGGAATTCCATGATTATAACATCAACAGATGAACTCTCTGTGTGTGGAATTCCATGATTATAGCATCAACAGATGAACTCTCTGCGTGTGGAATTCCATGATTATAGCATCAACAGATGAACTCTCTGCGTGTGGAATTCCATGATTATAGCATCAACAGATGAACTCTCTCCGTGTGGAATTCCTTGATTATAGCATCAACAGATGAACTCTCTCCATGTGGAATTCCTTGATTATAGCATCAACAGATGAACTCTCTCCATGTGGAATTCCTTGATTATAGCATCAACAGATGAACTCTGTGGAATTCCATGATTATAGCATCAGCAGATGAACTCTGTGGAATTCCATGATTATAGCATCAACAGATGAACTCTGTGGAATTCCTTGATTATAGCATCAACAGATGAACTCTCTCCATGTGGAATTCCATGATTATAGCATCAACAGATGAACTCTCTCCGTGTGGAATTCCATGATTATAGCATCAACAGATGAACTCTCTCCGTGTGGAATTCCTTGATTATAGCATCAACAGATGAACTCTCTCTGTGTGGAATTCCTTGATTATAACATCAACAGATGAACTCTCTCCATGTGGAATTCCATGATTATAGCATCAACAGATGAACTCTCTCCGTGTGGAATTCCATGATTATAGCATCAACAGATGAACTCTCTCCATGTGGAATTCCTTGATTATAGCATCAACAGATGAACTCTCTCCGTGTGGAATTCCTTGATTATAGCATCAACAGATGAACTCTCTCTGTGTGGAATTCCATGATTATAGCATCAACAGATGAACTCTCTCCATGTGGAATTCCTTGATTATAGCATCAACAGATGAACTCTCTCCGTGTGGAATTCCTTGATTATAACATCAACAGATGAACTCTCTCCATGTGGAATTCCATGATTATAGCATCAACAGATGAACTCTCTCCATGTGGAATTCCTTGATTATAGCATCAACAGATGAACTCTCTCCGTGTGGAATTCCTTGATTATAGCATCAACAGATGAACTCTCTCCATGTGGAATTCCTTGATTATAGCATCAACAGATGAACTCTCTCCATGTGGAATTCCTTGATTATAGCATCAACAGATGAACTCTCTCCATGTGGAATTCCTTGATTATAGCATCAACAGATGAACTCTCTCTGTGGAATTCCATGATTATAGCATCAACAGATGAACTCTCTGTGGAATTCCATGATTATAGCATCAACAGATGAACTCTGTGGAATTCCTTGATTATAGCATCAACAGATGAACTCTCTGTGTGGAATTCCATGATTATAGCATCAACAGATGAACTCTCTCCATGTGGAATTCCTTGATTATAGCATCAACAGATGAACTCTCTCCATGTGGAATTCCTTGATTATAGCATCAACAGATGAACTCTCTCTGTGTGGAATTCCATGATTATAGCATCAACAGATGAACTCTCTCCATGTGGAATTCCTTGATTATAGCATCAACAGATGAACTCTCTCCATGTGGAATTCCTTGATTATAGCATCAACAGATGAACTCTCTCCATGTGGAATTCCATGATTATAGCATCAACAGATGAACTCTCTCCGTGTGGAATTCCATGATTATAGCATCAACAGATGAACTCTCTCCGTGTGGAATTCCATGATTATAGCATCAACAGATGAACTCTCTGCGTGTGGAATTCCATGATTATAGCATCAACAGATGAACTCTCTCCATGTGGAATTCCATGATTATAGCATCAACAGATGAACTCTCTCCGTGTGGAATTCCATGATTATAGCATCAACAGATGAACTCTCTCTGTGTGGAATTCCTTGATTATAGCATCAACAGATGAACTCTCTCCGTGTGGAATTCCTTGATTATAGCATCAACAGATGAACTCTCTCCATGTGGAATTCCTTGATTATAGCATCAACAGATGAACTCTCTCTCTGTGGAATTCCATGATTATAGCATCAACAGATGAACTCTCTGTGGAATTCCATGATTATAGCATCAACATATGAACTCTCTCTCTGTGGAATTCCATGATTATAGCATCAACAGATGAACTCTCTCTCTGTGGAATTCCATGATTATAGCATCAACAGATGAACTCTCTCTCTGTGGAATTCCTTGATTATAGCATCAACAGATGAACTCTCTCTCTGTGGAATTCCATGATTATAGCATCAACAGATGAACTCTCTCTGTGGAATTCCATGATTATAGCATCAACAGATGAACTCTCTCCTTGTGGAATTCCTTGATTATAGCATCAACAGATGAACTCTCTCCGTGTGGAATTCCATGATTATAGCATCAACAGATGAACTCTCTCCGTGTGGAATTCCATGATTATAGCATCAACAGATGAACTCTCTGTGGAATTCCATAATTATAGCATCAACAGATGAACTCTCTGTGGAATTCCATGATTATAGCATCAACAGATGAACTCTCTGTGGAATTCCATGATTATAACATCAACAGATGAACTCTCTCCTTGTGGAATTCCATGATTATAGCATCAACAGATGAACTCTCTCCATGTGGAATTCCATGATTATAGCATCAACAGATGAACTCTCTGTGTGGAATTCCATGATTATAGCATCAACAGATGAACTCTCTCCTGTGGAATTCCATGATTATAGCATCAACAGATGAACTCTCTCCTTGTGGAATTCCATGATTATAGCATCAACAGATGAACTCTCTGTGTGGAATTCCATGATTATAGCATCAACAGATGAACTCTCTCTGTGGAATTCCATGATTATAGCATCAACAGATGAACTCTCTCTGTGTGGAATTCCTTGATTATAACATCAACAGATGAACTCTCTCCGTGTGGAATTCCATGATTATAGCATCAACAGATGAACTCTCTCCGTGTGGAATTCCATGATTATAGCATCAACAGATGAACTCTCTGTGTGGAATTCCATGATTATAGCATCAACAGATGAACTCTCTCCTTGTGGAATTCCTTGATTATAACATCAACAGATGAACTCTCTGCGTGTGGAATTCCATGATTATAGCATCAACAGATGAACTCTCTCCATGTGGAATTCCTTGATTATAGCATCAACAGATGAACTCTCTCCATGTGGAATTCCTTGATTATAGCATCAACAGATGAACTCTCTGCGTGTGGAATTCCTTGATTATAGCATCAACAGATGAACTCTCTCCATGTGGAATTCCTTGATTATAGCATCAACAGATGAACTCTCTCCGTGTGGAATTCCATGATTATAGCATCAACAGATGAACTCTCTCCGTGTGGAATTCCTTGATTATAGCATCAACAGATGAACTCTCTCCTTGTGGAATTCCATGATTATAGCATCAACAGATGAACTCTCTGTGTGGAATTCCATGATTATAGCATCAACAGATGAACTCTCTCTGTGTGGAATTCCTTGATTATAGCATCAACAGATGAACTCTCTCCGTGTGGAATTCCATGATTATAGCATCAACAGATGAACTCTCTCCGTGTGGAATTCCATGATTATAGCATCAACAAATGAACTCTCTGTGTGGAATTCCATGATTATAACATCAACAGATGAACTCTCTGTGTGTGGAATTCCATGATTATAGCATCAACAGATGAACTCTCTGCGTGTGGAATTCCATGATTATAGCATCAACAGATGAACTCTCTCCGTGTGGAATTCCATGATTATAGCATCAACAGATGAACTCTCTCCGTGTGGAATTCCATGATTATAGCATCAACAGATGAACTCTCTCCATGTGGAATTCCTTGATTATAGCATCAACAGATGAACTCTCTCCGTGTGGAATTCCATGATTATAGCATCAACAGATGAACTCTCTCCATGTGGAATTCCTTGATTATAGCATCAACAGATGAACTCTCTCCGTGTGGAATTCCTTGATTATAGCATCAACAGATGAACTCTCTCTGTGTGGAATTCCATGATTATAGCATCAACAGATGAACTCTCTCCGTGTGGAATTCCATGATTATAGCATCAACAGATGAACTCTCTGCGTGTGGAATTCCATGATTATAGCATCAACAGATGAACTCTCTGCGTGTGGAATTCCATGATTATAGCATCAACAGATGAACTCTCTCTGTGTGGAATTCCATGATTATAGCATCAACAGATGAACTCTGTGGAATTCCATGATTATAGCATCAACACATGAACTCTCTGCGTGTGGAATTCCATGATTATAGCATCGACAGATGAACTCTCTCCGTGTGGAATTCCATGATTATAGCATCAACAGATGAACTCTCTCTCTGTGGAATTCCTTGATTATAGCATCAACAGATGAACTCTCTCTCTGTGGAATTCCATGATTATAGCATCAACACATGAACTCTCTGCGTGTGGAATTCCATGATTATAGCATCAACAGATGAACTCTCTCCATGTGGAATTCCTTGATTATAGCATCAACAGATGAACTCTCTCTCTGTGGAATTCCATGATTATAGCATCAACAGATGAACTCTCTCTCTGTGGAATTCCTTGATTATAGCATCAACAGATGAACTCTCTCTGTGTGGAATTCCATGATTATAGCATCAACAGATGAACTCTCTCTGTGTGGAATTCCATGATTATAGCATCAACAGATGAACTCTCTGCGTGTGGAATTCCATGATTATAGCATCAACAGATGAACTCTCTCTCTGTGGAATTCCATGATTATAGCATCAACAGATGAACTCTCTCCGTGTGGAATTCCATGATTATAACATCAACAGATGAACTCTCTCCGTGTGGAATTCCTTGATTATAGCATCAACAGATGAACTCTCTCTGTGTGGAATTCCATGATTATAACATCAACAGATGAACTCTCTGTGTGTGGAATTCCATGATTATAGCATCAACAGATGAACTCTCTGCGTGTGGAATTCCATGATTATAGCATCAACAGATGAACTCTCTGCGTGTGGAATTCCATGATTATAGCATCAACAGATGAACTCTCTCCGTGTGGAATTCCATGATTATAGCATCAACAGATGAACTCTCTCCGTGTGGAATTCCATGATTATAGCATCAACAGATGAACTCTCTCTCTGTGGAATTCCATGATTATAGCATCAACAGATGAACTCTGTCCGTATGGAATTCCATGATTATAGCATCAACAGATGAACTCTCACCTGACTAAATTGCTTTGATGTGTGGTAGTGTGTGTGTGCTTGTGTGTCACTGTGTGTGTGCATATGCATATGAGTGTCTGTGCATTTACTGGTATGTGTGCTTGTGTTCCATACAAACCCAGGTGACAATGTTTGTGCTTCTCTCTCTGCTGCAGACGGTAAAGACGACCAGGGCCAGTCCTCCTCCATGGGAGGTGCAGGGGCAGGGGACAGCAATGAGCAGGGGTGAGTGGTTACAGCTGTTAACACAGACAGCAATGAGCATGGGTAAGTGATTGCAGCTGTCAACACAGACAGCAATGAGCAGGGGTGAGTGATTACAGCTGTTAACACAGACAGCAATGAACAGGGGTGAGTGATTACAGCTGTTGACACAGACAGCAATGAACAGGGGTGAGTGGTGACAGCTGTTAACACAGACAGCAATGAACAGGGGTGAGTGGTGACAGCTGTTGACACAGACAGCAATGAACAGGGGTGAGTGATTACAGCTATTAACACAGACAGCAATGAACAGGGGTGAGTGGTTACAGCTGTTAACACAGACAGCAATGAGCAGGGGTGAGTGATTACAGCTGTTGACACAGACAGCAATGAGCAGGGGTGAGTGGTGACAGCTGTTAACACAGACAGCAATGAGCAGGGGTGAGTGATGACAGCTGTTGACACAGACAGCAATGAACAGGGGTGAGTGGTTACAGCTGTTGACACAGACATCAATGAGCAGGGGTGAGTGATGACAGCTGTTGACACAGACATCAATGAGCAGGGGTGAGTGATGACAGCTGTTGACACAGACATCAATGAGCAGGGGTGAGTGATTACAGCTGTTGACACAGACATCAATGAGCAGGGGTGAGTGATGACAGCTGTTGACACAGACAGCAATGAACAGGGGTGAGTGATGACAGCTGTTGACACAGACATCAATGAGCAGGGGTGAGTGATTACAGCTGTTGACACAGACAGCAGCGAACAGGGGTGAGTGATGACAGCTGTTAACACAGACATCAATGAACAGGGGTGAGTTGTTACAGCTGTTGACACAGACTGCAGCGAACAGTGGTGAGTGATGACAGCTGTTGACACATACAGCAGTGGACAGGGGTGAGTGGTGACAGCTGTTGACACAGACAGCAATGAGCAGGGGTGAGTGATGACAGATGTTGACACAGACAGCAATGAACAGTGGTGAGTGATGACAGCTGTTGACGCATACAGCAATGAACAGGGGTGAGTGATTACAGCTGTTGACACAGACAGCAATGAACAGGGGTGAGTGATTACAGCTGTTGACACAGACAGCAATGAACAGGGGTGAGTGATGACAGCTGTTGACACAGACAGCAATGAACAGGGGTGAGTGATGACAGCTGTTAACACAGACAGCAATGAGCAGGGGTGAGTGGTGACAGCTGTTAACACAGACAGCAATGAGCAGGGGTGAGTGATTACAGCTGTTGACACAGACAGCAATGAGCAGGGGTGAGTGATGACAGCTGTTAACACAGACAGCAATGAACAGGGGTGAGTGATGACAGCTGTTGACACAGACAGCAATGAACAGGGGTGAGTGATGACAGCTATTAACACAGACAGCAATGAGCAGGGGTGAGTGGTGACAGCTGTTAACACAGACAGCAATGAGCAGGGGTGAGTGATTACAGCTGTTGACACAGACAGCAACGAGCAGGAGTGAGTGGTGACAGCTGTTAACACAGACAGCAATGAACAGGGGTGAGTGATGACAGCTGTTGACACATACAGCAATGAACAGGGGTGAGTGATTACAGCTGTTAACACAGACAGCAATGAACAGGGGTGAGTGGTTACAGCTGTTAACACAGACAGCAATGAACAGGGGTGAGTGGTGACAGCTGTTGACACAGACAGCAATGAACAGGGGTGAGTGATGACAGCTGTTAACACAGACAGCAATGAGCAGGGGTGAGTGATTACAGCTGTTGACACAGACAGCAATGAGCAGGGGTGAGTGATTACAGCTGTTGACACAGACAGCAATGAACAGGGGTGAGTGATGACAGCTGTTGACACAGACAGCAATGAACAGGGGTGAGTGATGACAGCTGTTGACACAGACAGCAATGAACAGGGGTGAGTGATGACAGCTGTTAACACAGACAGCAATGAGCAGGGGTGAGTGATTACAGCTGTTGACACAGACAGCAATGAACAGGGGTGAGTGATGACAGCTGTTGACACAGACAGCAATGAACAGGGGTGAGTGATTACAGCTGTTGACACAGACATCAATGAGCAGGGATGAGTGATGACAGCTATTGACACAGACAGCAGTGAACAGGGGTGAGTGATGATAGCTGTTGACACTGACAGCAGTGAACAGGGGTGAGTGGCGATAGCTGTTGACACAGACAGCTGTGAACAGGGGTGAGTGTTGACACAGACATCAATGAGTAGGGGTGAGTGATGGCAGCTGTTGACACAGACATCAATGAGCAGGGGTGAGTGATTACAGCTGTTGACACAGACAGCAATGAACAGGGGTGAGTGATGACAGCTGTTAACACAGACATCAATGAACAGGGGTGAGTTGTTACAGCTGTTGACACAGACATCAATGAGCAGGGGTGAGTGATGACAGCTGTTGACACAGACATCAATGCGCAGGGGTGAGTTGTTACAGCTGTTGACACAGACTGCAATGAACAGGGGTGAGTGATGACAGCTGTTGACACAGACATCAATGAGCAGGGGTGAGTGATGACAGCTGTTGACACAGACATCAATGAGCAGGGGTGAGTGATGACAGCTGTTGACACAGACAGCAAGAACAGGGTGAGTGATTACAGCTGTTGACACAGACAGCAATGAACAGGGGTGAGTGATGACAGCTGTTGACACAGACACAATGAACAGGGGTGAGTGAACAGCTGTTGACACAGGCAATGAACAGGGGTGAGTGATTACAGCTGTTGACACAGACAGCAATGGGCAGGGGTGAGTGATGACATATGTTGACACAGACAGCAATGAACAGGGGTGAGTGATGACAGCTGTTGACACAGACAGCAATGAACAGGGGTGAGTGATGACAGCTGTTGACACAGACAGCAATGAACAGGGGTGAGTGATGACAGCTGTTGACACAGACAGCAATGAACAGGGGTGAGTGATGACAGCTGTTGACACAGACAGCAATGAACAGGGGTGAGTGATGACAGCTGTTGACACAGACAGCAATGAACAGGGGTGAGTGATGACAGCTGTTAACACAGACAGCAATGAGCAGGGGTGAGTGGTGACAGCTGTTAACACAGACAGCAATGAGCAGGGGTGAGTGATTACAGCTGTTGACACAGACAGCAATGAGCAGGGTGAGTGATGACAGCTGTTGACACAGACAGCAATGAGCAGGGGTGAGTGATGACAGCTGTTGACACAGACAGCAATGAGCAGGGGTGAGTGATGACAGCTGTTGACACAGACAGCAATGAACAGGGGTGAGTGATTACAGCTGTTAACACAGACAGCAATGAACAGGGGTGAGTGGTTACAGCTGTTAACACAGACAGCAATGAACAGGGGTGAGTGGTGACAGCTGTTGACACAGACAGCAATGAACAGGGGTGAGTGATGACAGCTATTAACACAGACAGCAATGAGCAGGGGTGAGTGATTACAGCTGTTGACACAGACAGCAATGAGCAGGGGTGAGTGATTACAGCTGTTGACACAGACAGCAATGAACAGGGGTGAGTGATGACAGCTGTTGACACAGACAGCAATGAACAGGGGTGAGTGATGACAGCTGTTGACACAGACAGCAATGAGCAGGGGTGAGTGATGACAGCTGTTGACACAGACAGCAATGAGCAGGGGTGAGTGATTACAGCTGTTGACACAGACAGCAATGAACAGGGGTGAGTGATGACAGCTGTTGACACAGACAGCAATGAACAGGGGTGAGCGGCTACAGCTGTTGACACAGACATCAATGAGCAGGGATGAGTGATGACAGCTATTGACACAGACAGCAGTGAACAGGGGTGAGTGATGATAGCTGTTGACACTGACAGCAGTGAACAGGGGTGAGTGATGATAGCTGTTGACACAGACAGCTGTGAACAGGGGTGAGTGTTGACACAGACATCAATGAGTAGGGGTGAGTGATGGCAGCTGTTGACACAGACATCAATGAGCAGGGGTGAGTGATTACAGCTGTTGACACAGACAGCAATGAACAGGGGTGAGTGATGACAGCTGTTAACACAGACATCAATGAACAGGGGTGAGTTGTTACAGCTGTTGACACAGACATCAATGAGCAGGGGTGAGTGATGACAGCTGTTGACACAGACATCAATGCGCAGGGGTGAGTTGTTACAGCTGTTGACACAGACTGCAGCGAACAGGGGTGAGTGATGACAGCTGTTGACACAGACATCAATGAGCAGGGGTGAGTGATGACAGCTGTTGACACAGACAGCAATGAACAGGGGTGAGTAGTTACAGCTGTTGACACAGACAGCAATGAACAGGGGTGAGTGATGACAGCTGTTGACACATACAGCAATGGACAGGGGTGAGTGATCACAGCTGTTAACACAGACAGCGATGAACAGGGGTGAGTGATTACAGCTGTTGACACCGACAGCAATGGGCAGGGGTGAGTGATGACAGCTGTTGACACAGACAGCGATGAACAGGGGTGAGTGATGACATCTGTTGACACAGACAGCAATGGACAGGGGTGAGTGATGACAGCTGTTGACACATACAGCAATGAACAGGGGTGAGTGATGACAGCTGTTAACACAGACAGCAATGAACAGGGGTGAGTGATGACAGCTGTTGACACAGACAGCAATGAGCAGGGGTGAGTGATGACAGCTGTTGACACAGACAGCGATGAACAGGGGTGAGTGATGACAGCTGTTGACACAGACATCAATGAGCAGGGGTGAGTGATTACAGCTGTTGTCACAGACAGCAGCGAACAGGGGTGAGTGATGACATCTGTTGACACATACAGCAATGAACAGGGGTGAGTGATGACAGCTGTTGACACAGACAGCGATGAACAGGGGTGAGTGATGACATATGTTGACACATACAGCAATGAGCAGGGGTGAGTGATGACAGCTGTTGACACAGACAGCGATGAACAGGGGTGAGTGATGACAGCTGTTGACACAGACATCAATGAGCAGGGGTGAGTGATTACAGCTGTTGTCACAGACAGCAGCGAACAGGGGTGAGTGATGACAGCTGTTAACACAGACATCAATGAACAGGGATGAGTTGTTACAGCTGTTGACAGACTGCAGTGAACAGTTGTGAGTGATGACAGCTGTTGACACATACAGCAGTGGACAGGGGTGAGTTGTTACAGCTGTTGACACAGACATCAATGAGCAGGGGTGAGTGATGACAGCTGTTGACACAGACATCAATGCGCAGGGGTGAGTTGTTACAGCTGTTGACACAGACTGCAGCGAACAGGGGTGAGTGATGACAGCTGTTGACACATACAGCAATGGACAGGGGTGAGTGATCATAGCTGTTAACACAGACAGCGATGAACAGGGGTGAGTGATTACAGCTGTTGACACCGACAGCAATGGGCAGGGGTGAGTGATGACATATGTTGACACAGACAGCGATGAACAGGGGTGAGTGATGACATCTGTTGACACAGACAGCGATGGACAGGGGTGATTGATGACATCTGTTGACACATACAGCAATGAACAGGGGTGAGTGATGACAGCTGTTGACACAGACAGCGATGAACAGGGGTGAGTGATGACATATGTTGACACATACAGCAATGAACAGGGGTGAGTGATGACAGCTGTTGACACAGACAGCAATGAACAGGGGTGAGTGATGACAGCTGTTGACACAGACAGCAATGAACAGGGGTGAGTGATGACAGCTGTTGACACAGACAGCAATGAACAGGGGTGAGTGATGACAGCTGTTAACACAGACAGCAATGAGCAGGGGTGAGTGATTACAGCTGTTGACACAGACAGCAATGAACAGGGGTGAGTGATGACAGCTGTTAACACAGACAGCAATGAACAGGGGTGAGTTGTTACAGCTGTTGACACAGACAGCAATGAACAGGGGTGAGTGATGACAGCTGTTGACACAGACAGCAATGAGCAGGGGTGAGTGGTTACAGCTGTTGACACAGACAGCAATGAGCAGGGGTGAGTGATGACAGCTGTTGACACAGACAGCAATGAGCAGGGGTGAGTGGTGACAGCTGTTGACACAGACAGCAATGAGCAGGGGTGAGTGATTACAGCTGTTGACACAGACAGCAATGAACAGGGGTGAGTGATGACAGCTGTTGACACAGACAGCAATGAACAGGGGTGAGTGGTTACAGCTGTTGACACAGACAGCAATGAACAGGGGTGAGTGATTACAGCTGTTGACACAGACAGCAATGAGCAGGGGTGAGTGATGACAGCTGTTAACACAGACAGCAATGAGCAGGGGTGAGTGATTACAGCTGTCGACACAGACAGCAATGAACAGGGGTGAGTGATGACAGCTGTTGACAGACAGCAATGAACAGGGGTGAGTGATTACAGCTGTTGACACAGACATCAATGAACAGGGGTGAGTGATTACAGCTGTTGACACAGACAGCAATGAACAGGGGTGAGTGATGACAGCTGTTGACACAGACAGCAATGAACAGGGGTGAGTGATTACAGCTGTTGACACAGACATCAATGAACAGGGGTGAGTGATTATAGCTGTTGACACAGACAGCGATGAACATGGGTGGGTTATTACAGCTGTTGACACAGACATCAATGAACAGGGGTGAGTGATTACAGCTGTTGACACAGACATCAATGAACAGGGGTGAGTGATTACAGCTGTTGACACAGACATCAGTGAACAGGGGTGAGTGATGATAGCTGTTGACACTGACAGCAGTGAACAGGGGTGAGTGTTGACACAGACATCAATGAGTAGGGGTGAGTGATGACAGCTGTTGACACAGACATCAATGAGCAGGGGTGAGTGATGATAGCTGTTGACACAGACATCGATGAACAGGGGTGAGTGATTACAGCTGTTGACACAGACAGCAATGGACAGGGGTGAGTGATGACATATGTTGACGCAGATAGCGATGAACAGGGGTGAGTGATGACATATGTTGACACAGACAGCTATGGACAGGGGTGAGTGATGACATCTGTTGACACAGACAGCGATGGACAGGGGTGAGTGATGACAGCTGTTGACACAGACAGCGATGAACATGGGTGGGTTATTACAGCTGTTGACACAGACATCAATGAACAGGGGTGAGTGATTACAGCTGTTGACACAGACATCAGTGAACAGGGGTGAGTGATTATAGCTTTTGACACAGACATCAATGAACAGGGGTGAGTGGTTACAGCTGTTGACAGACATCAATGAGCAGGGGTGAGTGATTACAGCTGTTGACACAGACAGCAATGAACAGGGGTGAGTGCAGCTGTTGACGCATATCAATGAACAGGGATGAGTTGTTACAGCTGTTGACACACACAGCAGTCAACAGGGGTGAGTGATTACAGCTGTTGACACAGACAGCAATGAACAGGGGTGAGTGCAGCTGTTGATACATATCAATGAACAGGGATGAGTTGTTACATCTGTTGACACACACAGCAGTCAACAGGGGTGAGTGGTGACAGCTGTTGACACAGACAGCAATGAACAGGGGTGAGTGGTTACAGCTGTTGACACGGACAGCAATGAACAGGGGTGATTGATTCCAGCTGTTTACACAGACAGCAATTAACAGGGGTGAGTGATTACAGCTGTTAACACAGACAGCAATGAGCTGAGGTGAGTGATGACAGCTGTTGACAGACAGTAATGAACAGGGGTGAGTGGTTACAGCTGTTGACACAGACATCAATGAGCAGGGGTGAGTGATTACAGCTGTTGACACAGACAGCAATGAACAGGGGTGAGTGCAGCTGTTGACACAGATATCAATGAACAGGGGTGAGTTGTTACAGCTGTTGACACAGATAGCAGTCAACATGGGTGAGTGGTGACAGCTGTTGACACAGACAGCAATGAACAGGGATGAGTGATGACAGCTGTTGACACATACAGCAACGAGCAGGGGTGAGTGATGATAGCTGTTGACACAGACAGCAGTCAACAGGGGTGAGTGATGATAGCTGTTGACACAGACAGCAGTGAACAGGGGTGAGTGATGACAGCTGTTGACACATACATCAATGGACAGGGGTGAGTGGTGACAGCTGTTGACACAGACAGCAATGAGCAGGGGTGAGTGATTACAGCTGTTGACACAGACAGCAATGAACAGGGGTGAGTGATGACAGCTGTTGACACAGACAGCAATGAGCAGGGGTGAGTGATGACAGCTGTTGACACAGACATCAATTGACAGGGGTGAGTGATGACAGCTGTTGACACAGACAGCGATGAACAGGGGTGAGTGATGACAGATGTTAACACAGACAGCAATGAACAGGGGTGAGTGATTACAGCTGTTGACACAGACATCGATGAACAGGGGTGAGTGATTACAGCTGTTGACACAGACAGCAATGAACAGGGGTGAGTGGTTACAGCTGTTGACACATACAGCGATGAACAGTGGCGAGTGATTCTCGCTGTCAACACAGACAGCAATGAACAGGGGTGAGTGATTACAGCTGTTGACACAGACAGCAATGAACAGGGGTGAGTGATTCCAGCTGTTGACACAGACAGCAATGAACAGGGGTGAGTGATTCCAGCTGTCAACACAGACAGCAATGAACAGGGGTGAGTGATTACAGCTGTTGACACAGACAGCAATGAACAGGGTGAGTGATTACAGCTGTTGACACAGACAGCAATGAACAGGGGTGAGTGATTCCAGCTGTTGACACAGACAGCAATGAACAGGGGTGAGTGATTCCAGCTGTTGACACAGACAGCAATGAACAGGGGTGAGTGGTTCCAGCTGTCGACACAGACAGCAACGAACAGGGGTGAGTGATTCCAGCTGTCGACACAGACCGCAACAAACAGGGGTAAGTGATTCCAGCTGTTGACACAGACAGCAATGAGCAGGGGTGAGTGATTACAGCTGTCGACACAGACAGCAATGAACAGGGGTGAGTGATTCCAGCTGTTGACACAGACAGCAATGAACATGGGTGAGTGATTCCAGCTGTTGACACGGACAGCAATGAGCAGGGGTGAGTGATTCCAGCTGTCGACACAGACAACAATGAACAGGGGTGAGTGATTACAGCGGTTGACTCAGACAGCAATGAACATGGGTGAGTGATTACAGCTGTTAACACTGACAGCAATGAACAGGGGTGAGTGATTCCAGCTGTTGATGCAGACAACAATGAACAGGGGTGAGATCAGTACACAGAAGTTGACAATGTAAAAGATAATGTAATGCTGTAATAGTCAACACATGGCAGGTGAGAGACATTCACAGCATACTGACTGCTGTTTCAATGCTGTAATAGTCAACATATGGCAGGTACATTCACAGCATACTGACTGCTGTTTCAATGCTGTAATAGTCAACACATGGCAGGTGAGAGACATTCACAGCATACTGACTGCTGTTTCAATGCTGTAATAGTCAACATATGGCAGGTGAGAGACATTCACAGCATACTGACTGCTGTTTCAATGCTGTAATAGTCAACATATGGCAGGTGAGAGACATTCACAGCATACTGACTGCTGTTTCAATGCTGTAATAGTCAACATATGGCAGGTACATTCACAGCATACTGACTGCTGTTTCAATGCTGTAATAGTCAACATATGGCAGGTACATTCACAGCATACTGACTGCTGTTTCAATGCTGTAATAGTCAACATATGGCAGGTACATTCACAGCATACTGACTGCTGTTTCAATGCTGTAATAGTCAATATATGGCAGGTACATTCACAGCATACTGACTGCTGTTTCAATGCTGTAATAGTCAACATATGGCAGGTGAGAGACATTCACAGCATACTGTCTGCTGTTTCAATGCTGTAATAGTCAACATATGGCAGGTACATTCACAGCATACTGACTGCTGTTTCAATGCTGTAATAGTCAACATATGGCAGGTACATTCACAGCATACTGACTTCTGTTTCAATGCTGTAATAGTCAACATATGGCAGGTACATTCACAGCATACTGACTGCTGTTTCAATGCTGTAATAGTCAATATATGGCAGGTACATTCACAGCATACTGACTGCTGTTTCAATGCTGTAATAGTCAATATATAATAATAATAATAATTAGCATTTATAGCGCCTAATCTATAATAATAAAAAGCCCTAAGCGCTTACAATAATAAATGAATAAACCAGCAAGGAATATAAATAAAGAAACGACAAAAATATATTCTACACATGCGTGCGCACACGCATGCACTAAACACAGACACACGCACGCACTAAACAGACACACACACACAAACACACACACGAACGCACCACACACGCACACACACACGCACACGCAACACACGCACAAACCAACACGCATGCACACAAACACACGCGGATGGAAGGGGCACAGTACTTTGAAAAATAATATAGCAGGCTATGATTTGAAAAGAGTAGTTTTGAGACAAGACTTAAATGAAGAAAGGGAGTTTGCAGAACGGAGAGGTAAAGGGAGTCTATTCCAAGAGGAGGGGGCCTGGAAAGAGAAGGAGCATTCGCCAAGGGTCTTGGTGCGGTAACGAGGGATCTGGAGGAGAGAAGTGTCAGAAGAGGAGCGTAACTGTCTAAGAGGTGTGTAAAGGTTCAGAAGATCAGCGAGATAAGAAGGAGCCAGACCATTCAGGGATTTGTAACAGAGCAGAGAGAGCTTGTATTCGATACGCCTTCCGACAGGAAGACAGTGAAGAGATTCAAGCCTCGGGGTAGAGTGAGAGAATTTGGAACACCTCAGTACAAGGCGAGCAGCATTGTTCTGAATTTTCTGCAATTTAGCGAGAAGATTTTGTGGGCAACCAGCAAGAAGGGAATTGCAGTAGTCTAAGCGAGAGAGAACAAAGGCAGAGATAAGAGTTTTGGTGGCGTCTTCAGAGAGAAGATGACGAACAGAAGCAATGCGATGGAGTTCCAGATAGCACGCACGACAGACAGAGGAAATTTGAGTTTGAAAAGAAAGTGTTTGGTCCAGTGTGAAGCCAAGATTGCGAACGCTTGCAGAAGTCTGAATGAGAGAGTTCTCTAGTTGGATAGAAGTAGGGAGCGAGTTTGTAGACAAAAGTCTCTTGGGGACAATGAAAATAATTTCAGTCTTGTCGTTGTTAAGTTGGAGTTTGTTGTCAGTCATCCAAGCCTTGATGTCAGAAATGCATGACTGAGTTCGTTCAATGATAGAAGGAAGCTGAGAGATATCGTCAGACCTGTAAACCTGATTGTCATCAGAAAAGCAGTGGTGGGAGATGCCATGGTGAGTAGCAATGTTAGAAATAGGTTGTGTGTAAAGAACGAAGAGAATGGGGCCCAGAACAGAACCCTGGGGAACTCCATACTCCAGACCAGCTGAATGAGAAGAGAAGCTGTTAACAGAGACAACCTGAGTACGACCACAAAGGTATGAACGGAACCATGAAAGAGCTTTATCGGAGATGCCAACGGTATGTTGCAGCCGAGATAGAAGGGTACAGTGATGGCAGGTGCAGGGGACGGCAATGAACAGGGGTGAGACATTCACAGCATACTGACTGCTGTTTCAATGCTGTAATGGTCAATATATGGCAGGTGCATTCACAGCATACTGATTGCTGTTTCAATGCTGTAATGGTCAATATATGGCAGGTACATTCACAGCATACTGACTGCTGTTTCAATGCTATAATAGTCAATATACGGCAGTGCAGCAATGAACAGGGGTGAGACATTCACAGCATACTGACTGCTGTTTCAGTGCTGTAATGGTCAATATATGGCAGGTACATTCACAGCATACTGACTGCTGTTTCAATGCTGTAATAGTCAATATATGGCAGGTGCAGCAATGAACAGGGGTGAGACATTCACAGCATACTGACTGCTGTTTCAATGCTGTAATAGTCAATATATGGCAGGTGCAGCAATGAACAGGGGTGATACATTCACAGCATACTGACTGCTGTTTCAATGCTGTAATAGTCAATATATGGCAGGTGCAGCAATGAACAGGGGTGAGACATTCACAGCATACTGACTGCTGTTTCAATGCTGTAATGTGTTGTTTGTCTTTCGAAACTTGGCTGACACTGTGGTAGGAAGTGTTTCCATGAGGAAATCTGTTAATTTTCAACTGGACCTAAATGTAAAACAGGCTCAAAATTCTTTCATTCAATAAAAAATCATCTTACTCAGTCTTTCAAAACTTATGCTCATTTACGTACATACACGCACGCACGCACGCATGCTCACACACACACACACACACACACACACACACACACACACACACACACACACACACACACACACACACACACACACACACACACACACACACACACACACACACACACACACACACACACACACACACACAAAATGATACTACCAGTGATCCCTGAGTTTAAATGGAGACCTGAAGTTCAAACAGTTTTTCATGGCAGACAAGTGTTGATGTCTTCAATTGGATGTGCAATGAATAAAAGCTAATTGGGCATTCCACTGTTGCCTGTGCTTTCCGTGATCTGTGTGCATATTTTTCTCAGATTAAATGTCATCATGGGGACTTTTAACTGAGAGTTAACTTAATGCTGTTTACATATTTTTGTGTATGATAATAAGATGTGTGTGTGTGTGTGTGTGTGTGTGTGTGTGTGTATGTGTGTGTGTGTTGCAGGCCCACGATGGTGATCCATGTGTGTGATGAGGCCAAAAGCTGTAAGTTACTAAGTATTTGCTTTTCACCTTTCCCTTCACATCGTAACTAGTCTGTTGTCTTTCTTTTCACATCATTCAACAGTCTGCCTTTCCCATCACATCATTCAACAGTCTGCCTTTCCCTTCACATCATTCAACAGTCTGCCTTTCCCTTCACATCATTCAACAGTCTGCCTTTCCTTTCACATCATTCAACAGTCTGCCTTTCCCTTCACATCATTCAACAGTCTGCCTTTCCCTTCACATCATTCAACAGTCTGTCTTTCCCTTCACATCATTCAACAGTCTGCCTTTCCCTTCACATCATTCAACAGTCTGCCTTTCCCTTCACATCATTCAACAGTCTGCCTTTCCCTTCACATCATTCAACAGTCTGCCTTTCCCTTCACATCATTCAACAGTCTGCCTTTCCCTTCACATCATTCAACAGTCTACTGTCTTTCCCTTCACATCATTCAACAGTCATTCAACAGTCTCTGCCTTTCCCTTCACATCATTCAACAGTCTGCCTTTCCCTTCACATCATTCAACAGTCTGCTGTCTTTCCCTTCACATCATTCAACAGTCTGCTGTCTTTCCCTTCACATCATTCAACAGTCTACTGTCTTTCCCTTCACATCATTCAACAGTCTGCTGTCTTTCCCTTCACATCATTCAACAGTCTGCCTTTCCCTTCACATCATTCAACAGTCTGCCTTTCCCTTCACATCATTCAACAGTCTGCTGTCTTTCCCTTCACATCATTCAACAGTCTGCTGCCTTTCCCTTCACATCATTCAACAGTCTGCTGCCTTTCCCTTCACATCATTCAACAGTCTGCTGTCTTTCCCTTCACATCATTCAACAGTCTGCTGCCTTTCCCTTCACATCATTCAACAGTCTGCTGCCTTTCCCTTCACATCATTCAACAGTCTGCTGTCTTTCCCTTCACATCATTCAACAGTCTGCTGCCTTTCCCTTCACATCATTTAACAGTCTTTCCCTTCACATCATTCAACAGTCTGCTGCCTTTCCCTTCACATCATTCAACAGTCTGCTGTCTTTCCCTTCACATCATTCAACAGTCTGTCTGCCTTTCCCTTCACATCATTCAACAGTCTGCCTTTCCCTTCACATCATTCAACAGTCTCTGCCTTTCCCTTCACATCATTCAACATTCAACAGTCTGCCTTTCCCTTCACATCATTCAACAGTCTGCTGCCTTTCCCTTCACATCATTCAACAGTCTGCTGCCTTTCCCTTCACATCATTCAACAGTCTGCCTTTCCCTTCACATCATTCAACAGTCTGCTGTCTTTCCCTTCACATCATTCAACAGTCTGCCTTTCCCTTCACATCATTCAACAGTCTACTGCCTTTCCCTTCACATCATTCAACAGTCTGCCTTTCCCTTCACATCATTCAACAGTCTACTGTCTTTCCCTTCACATCATTCAACAGTCTGCCTTTCCCTTCACATCATTCAACAGTCTGCTGTCTTTCCCTTCACATCATTCAACAGTCTGCCTTTTCCTTCACATCAACAGCAACTGTCTGCTGCCCTTCACACCATCAAAACAAGATGTTGAAGAATGTCCCTTGGCATAATACATTATCCTGTCAGCTGTGCTGTTCTTGTCTGTTGAAGAATGTCTTGGCATAATACATTATCCTTTGTCACACTCATTCAACAGTGCTGCCTTTCCCTTGTCATCATTCAACAGAATGTCTGCCTTTCCCTTCACATCATTCAACAGTCTATCCTTTGTCAGCTGTGCTGTTCTTGTCTGTTGAAGAATGTCTTGGCATAATACATTATCCTGTCAGCTGTGCTGTTCTTGTCTGTTGAAGAATGTCTTGGCATAATACATTATATGTCAGCTGTGCTGTTCTTGTCTGTTGAAGAATGTCTTGGCATAATACATTATCCTGTCAGCTGTGCTGTTCTTGTCTATTGAAGAATGTTTTGGCATAATACATTATCCTGTCTGCCTTTCCCTTCACATCATTCAACAGTCTGCCTTTCCCTTCACATCATTCAACAGTCTGCCTTTTCCTTCACATCATTCAACAGTCTGCTGTCTTTCCCTTCACATCATTCAACAGTCTCTGCCTTTCCCTTCACATCATTCAACAGTCTGCTGCCTTTCCCTTCACATCTTTCCCTTCACATCATTCAACAGTCTGTCTTTCCCTTCACATCATTCAACAGTCTGCTGCCTTTCCCTTCACATCATTCAACAGTCTGCCTTTCCCTTCACATCATTCAACAGTCTGCCTTTCCCTTCACATCATTCAACAGTCTGCCTTTCCCTTCACATCATTCAACAGTCTGCTGCCTTTCCCTTCACATCATTCAACAGTCTGCCTTTCCCTTCACATCATTCAACAGTCTACTGTCTTTCCCTTCACATCATTTAACAGTCTGCCTTTCCCTTCACATCATTCAACAGTCTACTGTCTTTCCCTTCACATCATTCAACAGTCTGCCTTTCCCTTCACATCATTCAACAGTCTGCCTTTCCCTTCACATCATTCAACAGTCTCTGTCTTTCCCTTCACATCATTCAACAGTCTGCCTTTCCCTTCACATCATTCAACAGTCTGCCTTTCCCTTCACATCATTCAACAGTCTACTGTCTTTCCCTTCACATCATTCAACAGTCTGCCTTTCCCTTCACATCATTCAACAGTCTGCCTTTCCCTTCACATCATTCAACAGTCTGCCTTTCCCTTCACATCATTCAACAGTCTGCCTTTTCCTTCACATCAAACCTGCCTTTCCCTTCAACTAGTCTGCTGCAGTTGACCATCAAAACAAAAGTTTCTATTTTATTTTTGTTCAATTCCTTATTGGTTTGCCTGTCAGCTGTGCTGTTCTTGTCTGTTGAAGAATGTCTTGGCATAATACATTATCCTGTCAGCTGTGCTGTTCTTGTCTGTTGAAGAATGTCTTGGCATAATACATATCCTGTCAGCTGTGCCGTTCTTGTCTGTTGAAGAATGTCTTGGCATAATACATTATCTGTCAGCTGTGCTGTTCTTCACATCTGTTGAAGAATGTCTTGGCATAATACATTATCCTGTCAGCTGTGCTGTTCTTGTCTGTTGAAGAATGTCTTGGCATAATACATTATCCTGTCAACTGTGCTGTTCTTGTCTGTTGAAGAATGTCTTGGCATAATACATTATCCTGTCAGCTGTGCTGTTCTTGTCTGTTGAAGAATGTTTCTTGGCATAATACATTATCCTGTCAGCTGTGCTGTTCTTGTCTGTTGAAGAATGTCTTGGCATAATACATTATCCTGTCTGCTGTGCTGTTCTTGTCTGTTGAAGAATGTCTTGGCATAATACATTATCCTGTCAGCTGTGCTGTTCTTGTCTGTTGAAGAATGTCTTGGCATAATACATTATCCTGTCAGCTGTGCTGTTCTTGTCTGTTGAAGAATGTCTTGGCATAATACATCATCCTGTCAGCTGTGCTGTTCTTGTCTGTTGAAGAATGTCTTGGCATAATACATCATCCTGTCAGCTGTGCTGTTCTTGTCTGTTGAAGCCCCGTTGATGTTTTGGCATAATACATTATCCTGTCAGCTGTGCTGTTCTTGTCTGTTGAAGCCCCGTTGATGTCTTGGCATAATACATTATCCCGTGCTGTGGTCTGAAAGATGTTACACCATCTGGTGTTGGAGATGAAGTAGTTTGCTGAGCTTCTCTGTAATGCACATTGTGGTGTTCTGTCTTCTTCCAGTGAAGAAGGACTTTTACTGTCCCAGAGATCTGTTAGTGTTGGAGATGAAGTATATTTTGGAGTACCTGTATTATTTGTTTTCTATGCCTAAAATAATGTTAACACCACTATGGTGCATATAGTCTATATTGTTTTTATCTTCTTTTAGTGAAGAATGTCTTTTATTGCCCCAGAGGTCTTCTAGTGTCGGAGATGAAGAAGTTTACAGAATGTCTCAATAGTTATTTATTATTATATTTTTCTGCCTTTTTCAGTGAAGAAGGACTTCTACTGTCCCCGTGATCTCCTGGTGTCAGAGTTGAAGTATTTTGCAGAATGTTTCAATATTTATATATTATATATAAAGAACCCCCACACCAGGAATCGTTATATGTTGAGCATGGAGAGATATTGGAGTCTGCCTTTCCCTTCACATCATTCAACAGTCTCTCTCTTTCCCTTCACATCATTCAACAGTCTCTCTCTTTCCCTTCACATCATTCAACAGTCTGCCTTTCCCTTCACATCATTCAACAGTCTGCCTTTCCCTTCACATCATTCAACAGTCTACTGTCTTTCCCTTCACATCATTCAACAGTCTCTCTTTCCCTTCACATCATTCAACTCTGCCTTTCCCTTCACATCATTCAACAGTCTGCTCTTTCCCTTCACATCATTCAACAGTCTCTCTTTCCCTTCACATCATTCAACAGTCTGTCTTTCCCTTCATATCTCAGTCTGTCTTTCCCTTCACATCATTCAACAGTCTACTGTCTTTCCCTTCACATCATTCAACAGTCTGCCTTTCCCTTCACATCATTCAACAGTCTGCCTTTCCCTTCACATCGTTCAACAGTCTGCCTTTCCCTTCACATCATTCAACAGTCTGCCTTTTCCTTCACATCAACCGCAACTAGTCTGCTGCAGTTGACCATCAAAACAAAAGTTTCTATTTTATTTTTGTTCAATTCCTTATTGGTTTGCCTGTCAGCTGTGCTGTTCTTGTCTGTTGAAGAATGTCTTGGCATAATACATTATCCTGTCAGCTGTGCTGTTCTTGTCTGTTGAAGAATGTCTTGGCATAATACATATCCTGTCAGCTGTGCCGTTCTTGTCTGTTGAAGAATGTCTTGGCATAATACATTATCTGTCAGCTGTGCTGTTCTTATCTGTTGAAGAATGTCTTGGCATAATACATTATCCTGTCAGCTGTGCTGTTCTTGTCTGTTGAAGAATGTCTTGGCATAATACATTATCCTGTCAGCTGTGCTGTTCTTGTCTGTTGAAGAATGTCTTGGCATAATACATTATCCTGTCAGCTGTGCTGTTCTTGTCTGTTGAAGAATGTTTTGGCATAATACATTATCCTGTCAGCTGTGCTGTTCTTGTCTGTTGAAGAATGTCTTGGCATAATACATTATCCTGTCAGCTGTGCTGTTCTTGTCTGTTGAAGAATGTCTTGGCATAATACATTATCCTGTCAGCTGTGCTGTTCTTGTCTGTTGAAGAATGTCTTGGCATAATACATTATCCTGTCAGCTGTGCTGTTCTTGTCTGTTGAAGAATGTCTTGGCATAATACATCATCCTGTCAGCTGTGCTGTTCTTGTCTGTTGAAGAATGTCTTGGCATAATACATCATCCTGTCAGCTGTGCTGTTCTTGTCTGTTGAAGCCCCGTTGATGTTTTGGCATAATACATTATCCTGTCAGCTGTGCTGTTCTTGTCTGTTGAAGCCCCGTTGATGTCTTGGCATAATACATTATCCCGTGCTGTGGTCTGAAAGATGTTACACCATCTGGTGTTGGAGATGAAGTAGTTTGCTGAGCTTCTCTGTAATGCACATTGTGGTGTTCTGTCTTCTTCCAGTGAAGAAGGACTTTTACTGTCCCAGAGATCTGTTAGTGTTGGAGATGAAGTATATTTTGGAGTACCTGTATTATTTGTTTTCTATGCCTAAAATAATGTTAACACCACTATGGTGCATATAGTCTATATTGTTTTTATCTTCTTTTAGTGAAGAATGACTTGTATTGCCCCAGAGGTCTTCTAGTGTCGGAGATGAAGAAGTTTGCAGAATGTCTCAATATTTATTTATTATTATATTTTTCTGCCTTTTTCAGTGAAGAAGGACTTCTACTGTCCCCGTGATCTCCTGGTGTCAGAGTTGAAGTATTTTGCAGAATGTTTCAATATTTATATATTATATATAAAGAACCCCCACACCAGGAATCGTTATATGTTGAGCATGGAGAGATATGGAGATACACATACAACCCTCTCTCTCTCTCTCTCTCTCTCTCTCTCTCTCTCTCTCTCTCTCTCTCTCTCTCTCTCTCTCTCTCTCTCTCTCTCTCTCTCTCTCTCTCTCTCTCTCTCTCTCTCTCTCTCTCTCTCTCTCTCTCTCTCTCTCTCTCCTCTCTCCCCTCTCTCTCCTCTCCTCCCTACTCTCCCCTTCTTCCTCCCTCACTCTCTCTCTTCTCTCGTCTCTCTCTCTCTCTCTCTCTCTCTCTCTCTCTCTCTCTCTCTCTCTCTCTCTCTCTCTCTCTCTCTCTCTCTCTCTCTCTCTCTCTCTCTCTCTCTCTCCTCTCTCTCTCTCTCTCTCTCTCTCTCTCTCTCTCTCTCTCTCTCTCTCTCTCTCTCTCTCTCTCTCTCTCTCTCTCTCTCTCTCTCCTCTCTCTCTCTCTCTCTCTCTCTCTCTCTCTCTCTCTCTCTCTCTCTCTCTCTCTCTCTCTCTCTCTCTCTCTCTCTCTCTCTCTCTCTCTCTTTCTCTCTCTCTCTCTCTCTCTCTCTCTCTGCCCTCTCTCTCTCTCTCCTCTCTTCTCTCCCTCTCTCCCTTTCTTTTCTCTCTCTCTAAGTCTCTCTCTCTCTCTCTCTCTCTCTCTCTCTCTCTCTCTCTCTCTCTCTCTCTCTCTCTCTCTCTCTCTCCTCTCTCTCTCTCTCTCTCTCTTCTCTCTCTCTTTCTCTCTCTCTCTCTCTCTCTCTCTCTCTCTCTCTGTCTCTGCTCTCTCTCTCTCTCTCTCTCTCTCTCTCTCTCTCTCTCTCTCTCTCTCTCTCTCTCTCTCTCTCTCTCCTCTCTCTCTCTCTCTCTCTCTCTCTCTCTCTCTCTCTCTCTCTCTCTCTCTCTCTCTCTCTCTCTCCTCTCTCTCTCTCTCTCTCTCTCTCTCTCTCTCTCTCTCTCTCTCTCTCTCTCTCTCTCTCTCTCTCTCTCTCTCTCTCTCTCTCTCTCTCTCTCTCTCTCTCTCTCTCTCTCTCTCTCTCTCTCTCTCAATGATAGAGAATGCGTTAGATTATTCTAATGAAATTATACTACTAGGTGATTTTAACATAGACTTACTTAAACTTTGTAACACATGGAACAGGATTATTGACTCATACAACTTAACCCAACTAATAACTAACCCTACGTGAAAAACATTAACATCAGAAACATTGATCGACCACATTTATGTTACCAACGCAACTAACATTGTAGAAACATCAGTGCCTATTTTTGGACTCAGTGATCACTTTCCCATTTGCTTAACTTGGCATAAAAAGGGTGTGAAAATTCCTAGGTGCTACCATAAATAAATTTTTTACAGAAGTTATACAGACTTGAACCCCGATCTTTTTTTGTTTGATCTATGTAATGCGAACTTCACTGAGGTGTATCAACATAGGGACCCAGATAAAGCTCTGAACGCATGGTATGATGTCTTTCTTGGGGTGCTTAATAAGCATGCACCGTGCAAAAAGAAAGGAGTTAAACTCACAGACAAACCACCCTGGTTAACAGATGTAATTAACGCAGCTAAAAATAGACGCGAATCGTTGCTTCGGGAATCAGGTAAAGATGAAAACTTCAAAAAACAGCGAAACAAAGTAAACTCAATGAAAAGAGCAGCCGAAAAAAGATACTTTAGTGAACTTATTGCTTCTAAATGCAACACTTAATCCATATTGGAAGCAGTAAATCAATTATCTGGCAAAAACAAAACATCTATAAATACTCCATCTACTAATTTATCAATTGAAGATTTAAACAATCATTTCTCTACAGTTTCCAATACGATTATTAAAGAAAACAACACTGAACATAATGATTTGATACTACTCAAAGAATTTTGTGAGTCGAAAAATGTAAAATCTCGTCTTAATTTTAAGTTCATTAGTGTACATGAAGTATACTGTTATTTATGTTCTTTAAGTCAGTCTAAAGCTCATGGTTTAGACGATATAGATAATAATAATACTAATAATAACTCATATAGGTATTATAGGTACTTTATTAGGTATTATTAGGTACTTTATAGTCACAGAGGCATCTCTGTGAAATTCGGGTTGCTCCCACCTGGAGACCAAATGACAACTTTTTCGTTGCCACTGGGTTTAACGTATGCTAAGTGCATGGGCACATGGGACCTCGGTTTATCGTCTCATCCGAAAGACTCCACGTTCAGACCGTTACGGCTTAGTGCAGAATGAGAGGAAAAAATCCCCTGTACCCAGGTTCGAACTCGGGTTTACTTGACACGAAGCAAACGCAATACCACTGTGCCACTCTTGCGCCGTTCTCCTGGCGCAGCAGGACTCACAGCGCTTTACAAAAAAAACATACATACAATAATCATGAAGAAAAAACAACATAATTATACAAAAAAGGAAACACAACCATAAAAAATCCATGAAAAACCAATTAGCCCACTATCGCACTGCACTCACACATAGTCCACCTCAGCAAAAACTCACAGAGGGTGAACTGAAGGGGAGAAGACACAGGAGATCAACAGAGGTATTTTCTGAAGAGAACAGTTTTCAAGCCAGTTTTGAAAGAAGACAAAGATGGAGAGCTGCGGAGAGAGGAAGGGAGGTTGTTCCAGATGTGTGGTGCTTGGAAACGGAAAGCTCTGTTTCCAACTGTTTTGTACTTGGTGACAGGTGTACAAAGAAATTTGAGGCTACTTGATCTGAGGTTGCGTTCTGGTGTGTAGGCAGAATAACATAATTATTAAAACGGCAGCACCAATCATTGCTGAACATTTAACCTGTATCTACAATTTGTCCATCGAAAAATGTTACTTTCCTCAAGCTTTCAAGGATGCC
This sequence comes from Phymorhynchus buccinoides, assembly GCA_017654935.2. Classification (NCBI taxonomy): domain Eukaryota; kingdom Metazoa; phylum Mollusca; class Gastropoda; order Neogastropoda; family Raphitomidae; genus Phymorhynchus; species Phymorhynchus buccinoides. The sequence goes on from CM065702.1 coordinate 862,494, forward strand.
AGGGTACTTCCCCTTTTCAAATCTGGTGACCCAAATGATGCTTCCAACTACAGACCAATATCTATTTTATCTGTTCTATCCAAACCATTAGAAAAGCATTTAAAAAATATGATCCAATCCCACTTTCATGAACATAATTTATTTAATCCCAACCAAAGCGGATTCAGAAAATAATAATTCTTGTCACATTGCACTTTCAAACCTCATAGAGCAATGGCACTCAAACATAAATAATGATCTTATCACTGGGGCAGTATTCGTTGACTCTGCCAAAGCGTTTGATACCATTGACCATAATCTCCTTATACAAAAACTAAAATTATATTATTTATCGCAATCTGATATCATCCTTTCTAACTAACAGGCAACAATGAGTTTTTCAGGACTGTAAACATTCTTCATTGAAATCCATGATGTATTGTGTCCCCCAAGGGTCAGTCCTGGGGCCAGTCTTATTTTCTGTCTATAAATGATCTTCCTTTACATGTCTCATCCGATTGTGAACTGTTTGCTGATGATAGTACACTTCATAACAAAGATAAGAACACAGACTTAGTTCTAACCGATATACAAAACGACCTTGCAAAACTAGAGACATGGAGTGACCTAAATCATATGGCTCTACATCCTCTGAAATCTAAGTTTATGATCATTGCTACTCGACAAAAACGCCAAAATATCAAATCTGACTTGAACAATATCAAAGTACACGATAATGTTCTAGAGGAGGTTGACTCACATAAACTGCTTGGTCTAACAATTGACAACAACCTTTCTTGGTCCTTTCACGTTTCTACACTCAGTCGTAAACTGTCTAGAAAAATATTCCAATTAAGCAGAATAAAACATTTTCTTGATCAACATACTAGAAAATTATTTTTCCATGCATATTTACAACCTGATTTTGATTACGCTTCCACAACATGGGATATGGCAAGTAAAAACTGTCTTAAACCCTTAGGAAGCATTTACAGGCGTTCCATCAGACTTATACTTCTAAAATCATCTTCCCTACAAATTCATGACTACAAAACACTAAACATTCCTCCATTCCAATTCAGATGTCAATTTAACAAAGCAGTCTTTCTTTATAAGATAGTCAACAGACTCGCTCCATCGTACCTGTGTGAAAAGTTGTGTGTGACCCAAATACGAAATAAAAATAGAATACAACTGCCCCGTCCGAGAACTGATCTATATATGACATCTTTGATATACTCGGGCGGTAAACTATGGAACGAAATTCCGGACTATATTAAAACAAAAAGTACCTTGGCATCATTCAAAAGCTGTTATCATGACTATTTATTCAAACAATTGTAATAGTTGTTTCTCTTGTTTCTTGTTTTAACAGTATGTTATTAACAGTATGTGATTGCCTCCCCCGTTATCTCTCTCTCTCTCTCTCGCTCTCTCTCTCTTTTCTCTCTCTCTCTCTCTCTCTCTCTCTGTCTCTCTCTCTTATATGTTTTGTGTGTGTGTGTGTCCGTCCGTGCGTGCGTGCGTGCGTGCATACATGCGTGCATACGTGCGCATGGTTAGACGTAAGTTTATGTATGCGTTATGATTCATGTTACATGTTGTTCTTGTTCCTTTGATTTAATAGTTATATCTGGCTGTTATAGTATTTATAGTATTGTGAGTCCTTTGCATATTACTGTTTTATTATTATCATTATATTATTATTATTATTGGTGTTACAATTTCGTTGTTCTTTTGCTGTCATGTGTAATGATGATGTTATAATATTCCTGTTTGTCTATTCATTTTTAAAAAATAATTTTGCTTGCTTATTATTTTATTTGTTTGAGGACCTGACGAAAAGAAGTGTTGTTTTGCTTATTCAGTTTATCCTCATTAAACATTTCAAGTTCAAGTTCAAGTTCTCTCTCTCTCTCTCTCTCTCTCTCTCTCTCTCTCTCTCTCTCTCTCTCTCTCTCTCTCTCTCTCTCTCTCTCTCTCTCTCTCTCTCTCTCCCCTCTCCTCTCCTGCTTTCTCTCTCTCTCTCCCTCTCTATCCTTTGTTCCCTCTCTCTCCCTTTCTCTCCCCTACTCTTTCCCTTTCTCCCCACTCTATCTCTCCCTTTTCCTTTTCTCCTCCTTTCCTTCCCTCTCTCTCCCTTTCTTTCCTCTTCCCCTTTTCTCTTCTGTTCTCTCATTCTTCTCCTTCCCTCTCCCCACTCTTCCCTCTCTCCCTTCCACTCTCTCTCTCTCTCTCACTCTCTCTCTCTCTCTCTCGCCCCACCACCCTTTATATAAAAAAAAAAATTTACATTTAAAAAAAACTAGCTACATGTAGTGAGTTCCTACTCTTGCGTTTTCTTGCCCACGCCAGTTAGTTCCTGATTTTGATTTTGATTGTTTGTTTTCCCCACCACCCTTTCTTTAAAAACTACCTAGTCAGTTCCTACTCTTGGGTTTTCTTGCCCACGCTAGTTAGTTCCTCATTTTTATTTTTATTTTATTTGTTCACTTTTTTGTTTTGTGCGTGAATTTCCTTTTACTCATGCGTGTTCACCTTGGCATAATGTTGTGATTTTGAACCTCTACCCTTTGTTGTCAGTTTGTGAATGAACACCCCAGAAGAAGGCAACAGCAGAAAGCTTGGGGAATTAAAACCTGAAGATTTGTGTTGCCTTTCTTTCTTTCATGAGTGTTTTTTATTTTATATATTATTATATTTTTCTGCCTTTTTCAGTGAAGAAGGACTTCTACTGTCCCCGTGATCTCCTGGTGTCAGAGATGAAGTATTTTGCGGAGTATCTTTCTACCGATACCCAGCGCTGTGAGGAGGTGGACATTTCTGTGCACTGCGATGTGCAGATCTTTGATTGGCTCATCAAATATGTTAAACGAGGGACTAAAGACAACGCTGAGCCACCGAGACTGGGTGAGTGTGTCTTTGTGTCTATCTATGCACTGCGATGTTCCATGGTCAATAGTGATGTCATCACCACACTGTGTGTGTCTATCTGTGCACTGCGATGTTCCATGGTCAATAGTGATGTCATCACCACACTGTGTGTCTATCTGTGCACTGCGATGTTCCATGGTCAATAGTGATGTCATCACCACACTGTGTGTCCATCTGTGTACTGCGATGTTCCATGGTCAATAGTGATGTCATCACCACACTGTGTGTCTATCTGTGCACTGCGATGTTCCATGGTCAATAGTGATGTCATCACCACACTGTGTGTCTATCTGTGTACTGCGATGTTCCATGGTCAATAGTGATGTCATCACCACACTGTGTGTCTATCTGTGCACTGCGATGTTCCATGGTCAATAGTGATGTCATCACCACACTGTGTGTCTATCTGTGTACTGCGATGTTCCATGGTCAATAGTGATGTCATCACCACACTGTGTGTCTATCTGTGCACTGCGATGTTCCATGGTCAATAGTGATGTCATCACCACACTGTGTGTGTCTATCTGTGTACTGCGATGTTCCATGGTCAATAGTGATGTCATCACCACACTGTGTGTCTATCTGTGTACTGCGATGTTCCATGGTCAATAGTGATGTCATCACCACACTGTGTGTCTATCTGTGTACTGCGATGTTCCATGGTCAATAGTGATGTCATCACCACACTGTGTGTCTATCTGTGTACTGCGATGTTCCATGGTCAATAGTGATGTCATCACCACACTGTGTGTCCATCTGTGTACTGCGATGTTCCATGGTCAATAGTGATGTCATCACCACACTGTGTGTCTATCTGTGTACTGCGATGTTCCATGGTCAATAGTGATGTCATCACCACACTGTGTGTCCATCTGTGTACTGCGATGTTCCATGGTCAATAGTGATGTCATCACCACACTGTGTGTCTATCTGTGTACTGCAATGTTCCATGGTCAATAGTGATGTCATCACCACACTGTGTGTCCATCTGTGTACTGCGATGTTCCATGGTCAATAGTGATGTCATCACCACACTGTGTGTCTATCTGTGTACTGCGATGTTCCATGGTCAATAGTGATGTCATCACCACACTGTGTGTCTATCTGTGTACTGCGATGTTCCATGGTCAATAGTGATGTCATCACCACACTGTGTGTCCATCTGTGTACTGCGATGTTCCATGGTCAATGGTGATGTCATCACCACACTGTGTGTCTATCTGTGTACTGCGATGTTCCATGGTCAATAGTGATGTCATCACCACACTGTGTGTCTATCTGTGTACTGCGATGTTCCATGGTCAATAGTGATGTCATCACCACACTGTGTGTCCATCTGTGTACTGCGATGTTCCATGGTCAATAGTGATGTCATCACCACACTGTGTGTCTATCTGTGTACTGCGATGTTCCATGGTCAATAGTGATGTCATCACCACACTGTGTGTCTATCTGTGTACTGCGATGTTCCATGGTCAATAGTGATGTCATCACCACACTGTGTGTCTATCTGTGTACTGCGATGTTCCATGGTCAATAGTGATGTCATCACCACACTGTGTGTCTATCTGTGTACTGCGATGTTCCATGGTCAATAGTGATGTCATCACCACACTGTGTGTCTATCTGTGTACTGCGATGTTCCATGGTCAATAGTGATGTCATCACCACACTGTGTGTCTATCTGTGTACTGCGATGTTCCATGGTCAATAGTGATGTCATCACCACACTGTGTGTCTATCTGTGTACTGCGATGTTCCATGGTCAATAGTGATGTCATCACCACACTGTGTGTCTATCTGTGTACTGCGATGTTCCATGGTCAATAGTGATGTCATCACCACACTGTGTGTCATCTGTGTACTGCGATGTTCCATGGTCAATAGTGATGTCATCACCACACTGTGTGTCTATCTGTGTACTGCGATGTTCCATGGTCAATAGTGATGTCATCACCACACTGTGTGTCTATCTGTGTACTGCGATGTTCCATGGTCAATAGTGATGTCATCACCACACTGTGTGTCTATCTGTGTACTGCGATGTTCCATGGTCAATAGTGATGTCATCACCACACTGTGTGTCTATCTGTGTACTGCGATGTTCCATGGTCAATAGTGATGTCATCACCACACTGTGTGTCTATCTGTGTACTGCGATGTTCCATGGTCAATAGTGATGTCATCACCACACTGTGTGTCTATCTGTGTACTGCGATGTTCCATGGTCAATAGTGATGTCATCACCACACTGTGTGTCTATCTGTGTACTGCGATGTTCCATGGTCAATAGTGATGTCATGTCCACACATGGTCAATAGTGATGTCATGTTCCATGTCCACTATACCATGTAGTGATGTCATCTGTGTCCACTATGTTCCATGGTCAATAGTGATGTCATGTTGTCCACTACACCATGGTCAATAGTGATGTCATGTTGTCCACTATACCATGGTCAATAGTGATGTCATGTTGTCCACACCATGGTCAATAGTGATGTCATGTTGTCCACTATACCATGGTCAATAGTGATGTCATCACCACATGTGTGTCCACTGATACCACTGGATGTTCCATGGTCAATAGTGATGTCATGTTGTCCACTACACCATGGTCAATAGTGATGTCATGTTGTCCACTATGCCATGGTCAATAGTGATGTCATGTTGTCCACTATACCATGGTCAATAGTGATGTCATGTTGTCCACTACACCATGGTCAATAGTGATGTCATGTTGTCCACTATACCATGGTCAATAGTGATGTCATCAGTGTCCACTATACCATGGTCAATAGTGATGTCATGTTGTCCACTACACCATGGTCAATAGTGATGTCATGTTGTCCACTATACCATGGTAAATAGTGATGTCATGTTGTCCACTATACCATGGTCAATAGTGATGTCATGTTGTCCACTATACCATGGTCAATAGTGATGTCATGTTGTCCACTACACCATGGTCAATAGTGATGTCATGTTGTCCACTATACCATGGTCAATAGTGATGTCATGTGTGTCCACTATACCATGGTCAATAGTGATGTCATGTTGTCCACTATACCATGGTCAATAGTGATGTCATGTTGTCCACTATGCCATGGTCAATAGTGATGTCATGTGTGTCCACTATACCATGGTCAATAGTGATGTCATGTGTGTCCACTATACCATGGTCAATAGTGATGTCATGTTGTCCACTATACCATGGTCAATAGTGATGTCATGTTGTCCACTATGCCATGGTCAATAGTGATGTCATGTTGTCCACTATGCCATGGTCAATAGTGATGTCATGGTGTGTCCACTATACCATGGTCAATAGTGATGTCATGTTGTGTCCACTATACCATGGTCAATAGTGATGTCATGTTGTCCACTATGCCATGGTCAATAGTGATGTCATGTTGTCCACTATACCATGGTCAATAGTGATGTCATGTTGTCCACTATGCCATGGTCAATAGTGATGTCATGGTGTGTCCACTATGCCATGGTCAATAGTGATGTCATGTTGTCCACTACACCATGGTCAATAGTGATGTCATGTTGTCCACTATGCCATGGTAAATAGTGATGTCATGTTGTCCACTATACCATGGTCAATAGTGATGTCATGTTGTCCACTATGCCATGGTCAATAGTGATGTCATGGTGTGTCCACTATGCCATGGTCAATAGTGATGTCAGTCATGTGTCCACTATGCCATGGTCAATAGTGATGTCATGTTGTCCACTATGCCATGGTCAATAGTGATGTCATGTTGTCCACTATACCATGGTCAATAGTGATGTCATGTGTGTCCACTATGCCATGGTCAATAGTGATGTCATGTTGTCCACTATACCATGGTCAATAGTGATGTCATGTGTGTCCACTATACCATGGTCAATAGTGATGTCATGTTGTGTCCACTATACCATGGTCAATAGTGATGTCATGTTGTCCACTATACCATGGTCAATAGTGATGTCATGTTGTCCACTATACCATGGTCAATAGTGATGTCATGTTGTGTCCACTATACCATGGTCAATAGTGATGTCATGTGTGTCCACTATACCATGGTCAATAGTGATGTCATGTTGTCCACTATACCATGGTCAATAGTGATGTCATGTTGTCCACTATGCCATGGTCAATAGTGATGTCATGTTGTGTCCACTATACCATGGTCAATAGTGATGTCATGTTGTGTCCACTATACCATGGTCAATAGTGATGTCATGTTGTCCACTATGCCATGGTCAATAGTGATGTCATGTTTGTCCACTATACCATGGTCAATAGTGATGTCATGTTGTCCACTATACCATGGTCAATAGTGATGTCATGTTGTCCACTATGCCATGGTCAATAGTGATGTCATGTGTGTCCACTATACCATGGTCAATAGTGATGTCATGTTGTCCACTATACCATGGTCAATAGTGATGTCATGTTGTCCACTATGCCATGGTCAATAGTGATGTCATGTTGTGTCCACTATACCATGGTCAATAGTGATGTCATGTTGTGTCCACTATGCCATGGTCAATAGTGATGTCATGTTGTGTCCACTATACCATGGTCAATAGTGATGTCATGTTGTGTCCACTATGCCATGGTCAATAGTGATGTCATGTTTGTCCACTATACCATGGTCAATAGTGATGTCATGTGTCCACTATGCCATGGTCAATAGTGATGTCATGTTGTGTCCACTATGCCATGGTCAATAGTGATGTCATGTTTGTCCACTATACCATGGTCAATAGTGATGTCATGTTGTCCACTATGCCATGGTCAATAGTGATGTCATGTTGTCCACTATACCATGGTCAATAGTGATGTCATGTTTGTCCACTATGCCATGGTCAATAGTGATGTCATGTGTGTCCACTATACCATGGTCAATAGTGATGTCATGTTGTCCACTATACCATGGTCAATAGTGATGTCATGTTGTCCACTATACCATGGTCAATAGTGATGTCATGTTGTCCACTATACCATGGTCAATAGTGATGTCATGTTGTCCACTATACCATGGTCAATAGTGATGTCATGTTGTCCACTATGCCATGGTCAATAGTGATGTCATGTTGTCCACTATACCATGGTCAATAGTGATGTCATGTTGTGTCCACTATGCCATGGTCAATAGTGATGTCATGTTTGTCCACTATACCATGGTCAATAGTGATGTCATGTTGTCCACTATACCATGGTAAATAGTGATGTCATGTTGTGTCCACTATGCCATGGTCAATAGTGATGTCATGTTGTCCACTATACCATGGTCAATAGTGATGTCATGTTGTGTCCACTATACCATGGTCAATAGTGATGTCATGTTGTCCACTATGCCATGGTCAATAGTGATGTCATGTTGTGTCCACTATATCATGGTCAATAGTGATGTCATGTTGTCCACTATGCCATGGTCAATAGTGATGTCATGTTGTGTCCACTATACCATGGTCAATAGTGATGTCATGTTGTGTCCACTATGCCATGGTCAATAGTGATGTCATGTTGTGTCCACTATGCCATGGTCAATAGTGATGTCATGTTGTGTCCACTATGCCATGGTCAATAGTGATGTCATGTTGTCCACTATGCCATGGTCAATAGTGATGTCATGTTGTGTCCACTATGCCATGGTCAATAGTGATGTCATGTTGTGTCCACTATTCCATGGTCAATAGTGATGTCAGTCAGTGTCCACTATGCCATGGTCAATAGTGATGTCATGTTGTGTCCACTATACCATGGTCAATAGTGATGTCATGTTGTGTCCACTATTCCATGGTCAATAGTGATGTCATGTTGTGTCCACTATGCCATGGTCAATAGTGATGTCAGTCAGTGTCCACTATACCATGGTCAATAGTGATGTCATGTTGTGTCCACTATACCATGGTCAATAGTGATGTCATGTTGTGTCCACTATGCCATGGTCAATAGTGATGTCAGTCAGTGTCCACTATGCCATGGTCAATAGTGATGTCATGTTGTCCACTGTGTTTCAGAGCCCAACAATGTGGTGTCCATCCTCATCTCCTCTGACTTCCTCAAAATGGACACCCTGGTCAGTGATCAGTTGGTAGAATTATGGCATTTAAGCTCTACAATGATGCTTTTTACATCAATGAAAGGTTGTGGCATCTGTTGGATGGTATCTCGGACAATAACAGGGATTTTGAAGCATTTTAACATGAGTATTCATCGTATCGGCGACTCGTTACCACTTTCAATGTTGTGACTCACAGTAGACTGTACTGAACACGGCAATCATTGCCTCTCTTCTCATGATTTTGTTCACTAATGGGGCGCCCTTGTTTATTAGGCGCAAACATGTAATTTGTGATAAAGCTGTGGTCTCAATGTTTCATTGTGTAATTTGTGATAAAGCTGTGGTCTCAATGTTTCATTGTGTAATTTGTAATAAAGCTGTGGTCTCAATGTTTCATTGTGATAAAGCTGTCGTTTCATTGTGTAATTTGTGACCAAGCTGTGGTCTCAATGTTTCATTGTGTAATTTGTGATAAAGCTGTGGTCTCAATGTTTCATTGTGCAATTTGTGATAAAGCTGTGGTTTCATTGTGTAATTTGTCATAAAGCTATGGTTTCATTGTGAAATTTGTGATAAAGCTGTGGTCTCATTGTGTAATTTGTCATAAAGCTATGGTTTCATTGTGAAATTTGTGATAAAGCTGTGGTCTCATTGTGTAATTTGTGATAAAGCTGTGGTCTCAATGTTTCAATGTGTAATTTGTGATAAAGCGGTGGTCTCATGTAATTTGTGATAAAGCGGTGGTCTCAATGTTTCAATGTGTAATTTGTGATAAAGCGGTGGTCTCAATGTTTTAATGTGTAATTTGTGATAAAGCGGTGGTCGCATTGTGTAATTTGTGATAAAGCGGTGGTCTCATTGTGTAATTTGTGATAAAGCGGTGGTCTCAATGTTTCAATTCCTGTTCTTGTTTTGTTAAATGTTCTGAAACGTATGAATAGAAGACTGCATTAATTACTTTAGCGATTTTTATGTTTATTTAAATTCAGGTAGAGGAATGTATCCAGTATTGCCACCAAAACATGACAGCCATCGTCAGCACCAACTGTAACATGAACTGTATCAACGATCGACTGTTAGTACGGTGAGTCATCATCATCATCATCATCGTCAGCATCATCATCAGCACCAACTGTAACATGAACTGTATCAGCGATCGACTGTTAGTATGGTGAGTCATCATCACCATCATCATCATCGTCAATCATCATCGTCAGCACACAACTGTAACATGAACTGTATCAACGATCGACTGTTAGTACGGTGAGTCATCATCATCATCATCATCGTCAGCATCATCGTCAGCACCAACTGTAACATGAACTGTATCAGCGATCGACTGTTAGTATGGTCATGAGTCATCATCGTCAGCATCATCGTCAGCACCAACTGTAACATGAACTGTATCAGCGATCGACTGTTAGTATGGTGAGATCGTCACTGTCATCACTCAGCACCAACTGTAACATGAACTGTATCAAGATCGACTGTTAGTACGGTGAGTCATCATCATCATCATCATCATCGTCAGCATCATCGTCAGCACCAACTGTAACATGAACTGTATCAACGATTGACTGTTAGTACGGTGAGTCCATCATCATCATCATCATCATCATCATCATCATCATCATCGTCATCATCATCGTCAGCACCAACTGTAACATGAACTGTATCAACGATCGACTGTTAGTATGGTGAGTCATCATCATCATCATCATCATTATCATCATCATCATCATCATCATCGTCAGCACCAACTGTAACATAATAATAATAATAATAACAATTTATATAGCGCTTATTCTCCTTACGGGGCTCTAAGCGCTTCACAAAGAAGTTAAAAATCTGAGCAAAAACAACAACAAAACAACGCACTTATCATAAGGAACAACCCGAAACGAAATCACAATAACTACATTTACGTCATCCCCCCCCCCCCCCCCTTCACACTCCCCTAGAATCCAAACCATTACAAATAGCGTTTTCTACTCAAAAGGCATTTTCTCACACTACCCCCCCCCCCCCCCCCCCTCGGCCCGCCCCCGCATGCACCATCCCCCTTCATAGACCTCACGCTGACCTACTTTTTATAGATCTCCCAGCACGCACGCATGCATGCACACACACACATGCGAGCATGAACTGTATCAACGATTGACTGTTAGTATGGTGAGTCGTCATCTTGATCATCATCATCATCATCATCGTCAGCACCAACTGTAACATGAACTGTATCAACGATTGACTGTTAGTACGGTGAGTCATCATCACCATCATCATCATCATCATCATCATCATCGTCAGCACCAACTGCAACATGAACTGTATCAACGATCACCATCATCATCATTATCATCATCATCATCATCATCATCATCATCACCATCATCACCATCATCATCATCATCACCATCATCATCTTCATCATCACAATCATCATCACAATCATCACCATCATCATCACCATCTTCACCATCATCATTATCATCATCTTCGTCATCACCATCATCAACTTCAATCATCATCAACATCAGCATCATCATCACCATTATGAACTTCAATCATCATCATCATCATCATCACCATCTCCATCATTAACTTCAATCATCATTGTCATCACCATCATCAACTTCAATCATCAACTTCAAACATCACCATCATCAACTAGTACGGTGAGTCATCATCATCATCATCAGCAGCAGCATCATCATCAACTTCATCATCATCACTATCATCATCATTACCATCATCAACATCATCGTCGCCATCATCACCATCATTATCATCATCATCATCATCATCATCATCATCATCATCAATATCATCACCATCATTATCTTCTTACAGTATGATTAGTATGATTATATCACTTTCTTTTTTAAATATCAATATCAATATCATCATCACCGTCATCGTCTTATAGTATGATTATATCACTTTCTTTTTCATAATCATCATCATCATCATCATCATCATCATCATCATCATCATCATCATCATCATCATCATCATCACCATCATCATCACCATCATCATCATCATCATCATCATCACCATCATCATCATCATCATCATCATCACCATCATCATCATCATCATCATCATCATCATCACCATCATCATCATCATCATCATCACCACCATCATCATCTTCATCACCATCATCATCATCATCATCATCATCATCATCATCATCATCATCACCATCATCACCATCATCATCATCACCATCATCATCATTCATCATCATCATCATCATCATCATCATCATCATCATCATCATCATCACCATCATCATCATCATCATCACCATCATCACCATCATCATCATCATCATCATCATCATCATCATCATCATCATCATCTTCATCATCATCATCATCATCATCATCATCACCATCATCTTCATCATCATCATTATCGTTGTTGCTGCTGATACTACATTGTGATTGTTGTTCTATTTTTAGCATCACTGACCTGTTCACCCACAACCAGGCTGATGAGGTCAAGGACAGAAAGGACAAGTTCAAAAGGTCACTGAGAGAGAGAGACAGAGAGACAGGGTTATGGTTTTTAACTTTAGCCCTAGAAACCCAGAGTGAAAGAGAGTCAGAGAGAACGAATGAATGAGTTAACCCTAGAAACCCAGAGAGAAAGAGAGAGTCAGAGAGAACGAATGAATGAGTTAACCCTAGAAACCCAGAGAGAAAGACAGAGTCAGAGAGAACGAATGAATGAGTTAACCCTAGAAACCCTGAGTGAAAGACAGAGTCAGAGAGAACGAATGAATGAGTTAACCCTAGAAACCCAGAGTGAAAGAGAGTCAGAGAGAACGAATGAATGAGTTAACCCTAGAAACCCAGAGAGAAAGACAGAGTCAGAGAGAACGAATGAATGAGTTAACCCTAGAAACCCAGAGAGAAAGAGATAGTCAGAGAGAACGAATGAATGAGTTAACCCTAGAAACCCAGAGAGAAAGACAGAGTCAGAGAGAACGAATGAATGAGTTAACCCTAGAAACCCTGAGAGAAAGAGAGTCAGAGAGAACGAATGAATGAGTTAACCCTAGAAACCCAGAGAGAAAGAGAGAGTCAGAGAGAACGAATGAATGAGTTAACCCTAGAAACCCAGAGAGAAAGAGAGAGTCAGAGAGAACGAATGAATGAGTTAACCCTAGAAACCCAGAGAGAAAGACAGAGTCAGAGAGAACGAATGAATGAGTTAACCCTAGAAACCCAGAGAGAAAGAGAGAGTCAGAGAGAACGAATGAATGAGTTAACCCCTAGAAACCCTGAGAGAAAGAGAGAGTCAGAGAGAACGAATGAATGAGTTAACCCTAGAAACCCTGAGAGAAAGAGAGAGTCAGAGAGAACGAATGAATGAGTTAACCCTAGAAACCCTGAGAGAAAGAGAGAGTCAGAGAGAACGAATGAATGAGTTAACCCAAGAAACCCTGAGAGAAAGAGAGAGTCAGAGAGAACGAATGAATGAGTTAACCCAAGAAACCCTGAGAGAAAGAGAGAGTCAGAGAGAACGAATGAATGAGTTAACCCAAGAAACCCTGAGAGAAAGAGAGAGTCAGAGAGAACGAATGAATGAGTTAACCCTAGAAACCCTGAGAGAAAGAGAGAGTCAGAGAGAACGAATGAATGAGTTAACCCTAGAAACCCTGAGAGAAAGAGAGAGTCAGAGAGAACGAATGAATGAGTTAACCCTAGAAACCCAGAGAGAAAGAGATAGTCAGAGAGAACGAATGAATGAGTTAACCCTAGAAACCCTGAGAGAAAGAGAGAGTCAGAGAGAAGGAATGAATGAGTTAACCCTAGAAACCCAGAGAGAAAGACAGAGTCAGAGAGAACGAATGAATGAGTTAACCCTAGAAACCCAGAGAGAAAGACAGAGTCAGAGAGAACGAATGAATGAGTTAACCCTAGAAACCCTGAGAGAAAGAGAGACTCAGAGAGAACGAATGAATGAGTTAACCCTAGAAACCCTGAGAGAAAGAGAGTCAGAGAGAACGAATGAATGAGTTAACCCTAGAAACCCAATGTGTTATGATGTGATGTGTGTTGACAGCATGCTGTTCTCCACATCAACAATGTTGGCAATGTGTTGTGATGTGTTGTGGTGTGTGTTGACAGCAAGCTGTTCTCCACATCAGCAATGTTGGCAATGTGTTATGATGTGATGTGTGTTGACAGCAAGCTGTTCTCCACATCAACAATGTTGGCAATGTGTTGTGATGTGTGTTGACAGCAAGCTGTTCTCCACATCAGCAATGTTGGTAATGTGTTATGATGTGATGTGTGTTGACAGCAAGCTGTTCTCCACATCAGCAATGTTGGCAATGTGTTTGGATGTGTTGTGATGTGTGTTGACAGCCAGCTGTTCTCTGCATCAGCAATGTAGTAATGTGTTGTGATGTGTTGACAGCAAGTTGTTCTCCACATCAGTAATGTAGTAATGTGTTGTGATGTGTCTTGACAGCAAGCTGTTCTCCACATCAGCAATGTTGGCAATGTGTGTATGATGTGATGTGTGTTGACAGCAAGCTGTTCTCCACATCAGCAATGTTGGTAATGTGTTGTGTTGTGTCTTGACAGCAAGCTGTTCTCCACATCAGCAATGTTGGTAATGTGTTGTGATGTGTGTTGACAGCAAGCTGTTCTCCACATCAGCAATGTTGGTAATGTGTTGTGATGTGTTATGTGTTGACAGCAAGCTGTTCTCCACATCAGCAATGTTGGTAATGTGTTATGATGTGATGTGTGTTGACAGCAAGCTGTTCTCCACATCAGCAATGTTGGTAATGTGTTGTGTTGTGTCTTGACAGCAAGCTGTTCTCCACATCAGCAATGTTGGTAATGTGTTGTGATGTGATGTGTGTTGACAGCAAGCTGTTCTCCACATCAGCAATGTTGGTAATGTGTTGTGATGTGATGTGTGTTGACAGCAAGCTGTTCTCCACATCAGCAATGTTGGTAATGTGTTGTGTTGTGTCTTGACAGCAAGCTGTTCTCCACATCAGCAATGTTGGTAATGTGTTGTGATGTGATGTGTGTTGACAGCAAGCTGTTCTCCACATCAGCAATGTTGGTAATGTGTTGTGATGTGATGTGTGTTGACAGCAAGCTGTTCTCCACATCAGTAATGTTGGTAATGTGTTGTGTTGTGTCTTGACAGCAAGCTGTTCTCCACATCAGCAATGTTGGTAATGTGTTATGATGTGATGTGTGTTGACAGCAAGCTGTTCTCCATATCAGCAATGTTGGTAATGTGTTGTGATGTGTGTTGACAGCAAGTTGTTCTCCACATCAGTAATGTATTAATGTGATGTGATGTGTGTTGACAGCAAGCTGTTCTCCAAGAAGCTGGAAAAGCTGTTCTCTGCAGAGTCTTCTCCTGACTCCCCTCAGACTGCCTCCACACTGTTCAGGTCAGAGATAGACACACAGACAGACAGACAGACACACAGACACACAAACACAGACAGAGAAACAGGAAAAACAGACACACAGACAAGGCAAGGCAAGGCAAGAAATTTATTTCATACCCCATTTGGGCACAGAAATATAAAAAGACAGACCGACAAATAAAAGCTGTCCTCTGTTGATTCTTACCCTGTCTTTGCACAGAATGCCTCCACACTGTTCAGGTCAGACACACACATGCACACGCACACGCACACGCACACACACACACACGCACACACGCACACACACACACACACACACACAGATAAAAGATGCTCGCTGCTGATTGTTCTTCCCAGATTCTCCACAAAATGTTTCTACATTGTTCATGACAGACCGACATAGAGTGAGAAGGGTGGTAGTGCTGGCAATATAAAGTGTTTGTACTTTCCTTATTACACAGAGAAGGGTGGTAGTGCTGGCAATATAAAGTGTTTGTACTTTCCTTATTACAGAGAAGGGTGGTAGTGCTGGCAATATAAAGTGTTTGTACTTTCCTTATTACACAGAGAAGGGTGGTAGTGCTGGCAATATAAAGTGTTTGTACTTTCCTTATTACAGAGAAGGGTGGTAGTGCTGGCAATATAAAGTGTTTGTACTTTCCTTATTACAGAGAAGGGTGGTAGTGCTGGCAATATAAAGTGTTTGTACTTTCCTTATTACAGAGAAGGGTGGTAGTGCTGGCAATATAAAGTGTTTGTACTTTCCTTATTACAGAGAAGGGTGGTAGTGCTGGCAATATAAAGTGTTTGTACTTTCCTTATTACAGAGAAGGGTGGTAGTGCTGGCAATATAAAGTGTTTGTACTTTCCTTATTACAGAGAAGGGTGGTAGTGCTGGCAATATAAAGTGTTTGTACTTTCCTTATTACAGAGAAGGGTGGTAGTGCTGGCAATATAAAGTGTTTGTACTTTCCTTATTACAGAGAAGGGTGGTAGTGCTGGCAATATAAAGTGTTTGTACTTTCCTTATTACAGAGAAGGGTGGTAGTGCTGGCAATATAAAGTGTTTGTACTTTCCTTATTACAGAGGAGGGTGGTAGTGCTGGCAATATAAAGTGTTTGTACTTTCCTTATTACAGACCAGAGTCATATAAAGAAATGATGATCTTATCTCAAATGGACACATCACTAGGTCCATTGCACTCACCTCTCTCACCCCCCTTCCTCTTGCACCCCTTCCCACTGTCCCCATTCCCCTACATGTGCCCCTTCCCTCCTCACCATAGTCTGCCTTCCCACTGTCCCCATTCCCCTACATGTGCCCCTTCCCTCCTCACACACCATAGTCTGCCTTCCCACTGTCCCCATTCCCCTACATGTGCCCCTTCCCTCCTCACACACCATAGTCTGCCTTCCCACTGTCCCCATTCCCCTACATGTGCCCCTTCCCTCCTGGAACAGGCAGTTTTCATAGTCTGCCTCACCACCTGCTGACCAGCTCTCTGGAGAGGAGAGTCTGTATGCCCAGCAGGTTAGTGCACTGTGAATGTTTGTTGATGTGGCCAGGTGCAGTGTGTCCTGCTGACCATAGTGCTGCCTTGCACTGTGAATGTTTGTTGATGTGGCTACAGGTGCTGTCACCCATGCTGACCAGCTCCTGGAGAGGAGAGTGCGATGTATGCCCCTAGT
>CM065702.1:882075-894575 GCA_017654935.2 Phymorhynchus buccinoides
CTGATAACATTGTCATTTGATATTAAATTGGTTGGTAGCGTGTTTTGTATGTTGTATTTGTCTTCAACATGTTTTAAAAAGTGCTTTCGTATATCGTCATATTTGATGCAATTATCTAAGAAATGAATTTCATCTTCGATTTCATTACATTCCAAACATAATCTTCTTTCCCTTGGAGTTTTAGTATATCTACCTTTTTCTATTTTAAGGTCGTGACAAGAAATTCTTAATTTACATAATGATTGTTTTTGGTTAAATCTTATGAAAGAGTTTGCTAAATATGGTTCCATTCTATATTCTGTAGTAATACTGTGGTAAAATTTAAGCTTTGATTCTGTTTCTGATTTTCTTTTCTTCCAAAATAATATGTATTCAGCTTTTAATTTATTTTGGACAACATGACATAACTTATTAATATTAAAAGTATGCTGGTTGTTCCAAACATGCTCCAATCCAATTAGGTTAAGAATTTGTTTGACAAAATTAAACCAAGGTGTTTGATGATCTTCATTCTTTAACATGTTCGTGTATATGATTTTGATAGGAGAGTTGTCTTTAGATTCTAAAATATGGTACCAGAACTTTATAATCTGATTGATTATTGTTAAGCTAATTGGCAAACTTCCAAGTTCTCCAATAACAGCTAAGTTCGTAGCTTTTTTGTGAACTAAAATTTGCTTGAAGAACTTATGTTGAGTATGCTCATGTGGTAATTTGTTTGAAAGGCATTGATTAAACATGTTTTCTTGAGTAAAGTTTTCATTTAACTTCAAGCAAAAAGGTAGCCATATATCTGCACCATACATCAATATTGGTGACACAAGACTATCAAATAATTGTAAAACAATTTGATCATTAATATTTTCATTTTGAAACGTTCTTTTTAGGGTACAGGGAAACCCATTTAGTACGAGTACGGTTTAAACGAGAG
Organism: Phymorhynchus buccinoides; assembly: GCA_017654935.2. Classification (NCBI taxonomy): domain Eukaryota; kingdom Metazoa; phylum Mollusca; class Gastropoda; order Neogastropoda; family Raphitomidae; genus Phymorhynchus; species Phymorhynchus buccinoides. Next base: position 883,007 of record CM065702.1, read on the forward strand.
CCCGTGTTTAACGAGTGGTTTCAAAATTCCCGACCACAAGCCTTCTTTTTCCTTGTTAAATAATTCTGCATACAACGAGCTCGCTACAACGAGCAACTTGCATATAACGTACAATTTATTGACTCCCAAAGTCAAGTTTTTATGCAAAAACTACGCGGTTAGAACGAGAACGCACTTACAACCACACCGCCATCCCAAAGTCAAGCTTTCTTGCACAACTACCTGGCTAGAACGAGAACACACTGACAACAACATCGCCATCTTGACTGACCCCTCGATATGTAAGCGGCATTCTGATTGGCCGATATAACAACTTGGGTGTCTGCAGCGCAAGCAGACGACACTGGACTCACTCTTTGCGCACTGATCTTGTGACTTCCGGGAAATTTTAACTTTCTCTTAAAGCGCGTGTGTGGATTTTATGTTTTTGATGTTATCGTGTGTTAATAAACTGTTTTAAAGTGTATGTAATCGGCATTAAAAACCCTATGGATACAGGATACTGGGCTTACAACCATGCTTTGTTGGGTAAGTGTGTTGTTTCCGTTTTTCTGTCTTTTTCACACTTTACCAACACGCACATCACAGTAGATGTGAGGAGCGATTGATAGGTTCGTCAGGGTTGCCAAAATCGATAAAATGGTTTGAACGAGCAATGCTTACAACGAGTAAATTGGCCCTCTCCCCTGGAATTCGTACTAAACGGGTTTCACTGTATATGTTGCTTTGTTCCCTTGCTTGCTTAGATGTTCTGCTGCCATATCAAGTTTTCCTGACCTATGAAAAATTATTCCGAGATATTTGTATTGTTCTGCTGTTTCAATGAATTTTGTACCACATTTAAAGAATAATCGAGTTTTAGGTTCTGTTTTAGAAAATATTATTACTTTAGTTTTTTCAATGTTAATTTGCAACCCCCATTCCTTACAATATAAGTATAATTGATCTAATTTTAATTGTAAACCTTGTTTAGATGTTGCAAGGAGTATAAGATCATCTGCATATAATAAAGTAGATATACATGTATTGCTCGAAGGATCCAGTGTTGGTGAATCATCTTTTGGAAGCCAGTTTGTTAAATCGTCTATAAACATATTGAATAATGTTGGACTTAGTGAGTTCCCTTGCAGAATTCCTCCGCATATAGACTGAATGACAAATTCCATTTTTTTCCAGCTGAGTAGATTTGTGTATTTGTGTGCATGTTTTTAACCAAATGAAACCATTTACCGTTGATACCAAATCTTTGTAATTTTATTAATAGTCCTTCGTGTGAAATGTTATCAAACGCTTTCTGAAAGTCAACAAAGCATGCATACAATCTGCCATTACGCGATTTCATTGTGTGGTCTACAATACTTTTTAAAATAAAGATATTATCCGTAGTTCTATGGCCTTTTCTAAAACCTGCTTGTTCCTTAGATAACAAATTGTTTGATTCTAAGTACATGTTTATTCGAGCGTTTAGTATTTGACATAAAACATTGCCTAATGAACAATTAAGTGAGATTCCTCTGTAATTGCTGGGGTTTGTTTTGTCTCCCCCTTTATGTATAGGAACTGAAAGGCCTTTTTTCCACAAATCTGGATATTGGCCGGTTTTTAAAATTAAATTAAATATGTTTTTTATTGTTGGTAATAATTCTGAAATCCCAGCTTTCGGAAATTCATTCCTTATTCCATCTATTCCGGATGACTTGTTCTTTTTTAATTTCTTAATAGCTTTTATAATTTCTATATCAGATATCTCATAATCCACATTAGCGTCATTCAGATAGTGTCTGTGTCTGTGTCTGTGTGTGTGTGTGTGTCTGTGTGTGTGTCTGTGTGTCTCTCTGTGTGTGTGTGTCTCTATGTCTGTGTGTGTTTGTGTGTGTGTGTGTGTGTGTGTGTGTCTGCGTGTGTGTCACCGATTGCTGACCAGCTCTCTGGAGAGAAAAATGCGTTGTATGCCCAGAAGGTTAGTGCACTGTGAGTGTGTGTCTGTGTATGTTGAATTGATTGACGTTTTATTCATCTATTCTTTCTTTTTTATATATTCATTGTACAGGGTGACAGTGGACCTCAGAGGTCTTCTCATTTTGTCACGTAATAGATCCTTCCTTCATTGATGTTTTTATCATTTACATTATTATTATTATTATTATTATTATCAGTATCATCATTGTTATTGTTATTATTATCAGTATCATTATTATTATGAGTGTCATTATTATTATCAGTATCATTATTATTATCAGTATCATTATTATTATCAGTATCATTATTATTAGTAGTATTACTATTATTATTATCAGTATCATCATTATTATTATTATGATTATTATCAGTATCATTATTATTATTATTATCAGTATCATTGTTATTGTTATTATTATTACTATCTCTCCACAGGATGACAGTGGACCATCGCGGACGTCTGTCATTTTCTCACGTTAAAGATCCCTCGTTCGACGTCAACACTTACCTCATTGAACTCAAGTCCCAGCTGAAGACATGGCGTGATGTCTACTGGCGAATCTGGGGCACCGTGAATAGCCTCCCCTGCTCGCGGTGTGGCGAGGATTTCCCGTTGACTGAGTTCGGCCATTGCCGATATCACCCCGAGCCCCCGAGATATGACAACAGTGAACCAGGCAGTGTGATGTGCTGTGTGGGGGAGCATCCCTGCTGTCATCTGAAGGTGGTCAGGTTTGACCCTATGCAGCAAAACAAGGTGGGATAGTGTACTGTGTTGTGTTAATATTGTGTCTAATATCACCCTGAACCCCCAGATATGACAACAGTGAACCAGGCAGTGTGATGTGCTGTGTGGGGGAGCATCCCTGCTGTCATCTGAAGGTGGTCAGGTTTGACCCTATGCAGCAAAACAAGGTGGGATAGTGTACTGTGTTGTGTTAATATTGTGTCTAATATCACCCTGAACCCCCAGATATGACAACAGTGAACCAGGCAGTGTGATGTGCTGTGTGGGGGAGCATCCCTGCTGTCATCTGAAGGTGGTCAGGTTTGACCCTATGCAGCAAAACAAGGTGGGATAGTGTACTGTGTTGTGTTAATATTGTGTCTAATATCACCCTGAACCCCCAGATATGACAACAGTGAACCAGGCAGTGTGATGTGCTCCTGTTTGACTCCTTACAGCAGAACAAGATGTGTGCTGTGTAATATAACGTGTTGTGTTGTCATATTGCACCATACTGTGTTGTGTTGTCATATTGCACCATACTGTGTTGTCATATTGCACCATACTGTGTTGTGTTGTCATATTGCACCATACTGTGTTGTGTTGTCATATTGCACCATACTGTGTCATATTTGTGTTGTCATATTGCACCATACTGTGTTGTCATATTGCACCATACTGTGTTGTGTTGTCATATTGCACCATACTGTGTTGTCATATTGCACCATACTGTGTTGTCATATTGCACCATACTGTGTTGTCATATTGCACCATACTGTGTTGTGTTGTCATATTGCACCATACTGTGTTGTGTTGTCATATTGCACCATACTGTGTTGTGTTGTCATATTGCACCATACTGTGTTGTCATATTGCACCATACTGTGTTGTGTTGTCATATTGCACCATACTGTGTTGTGTTGTCATATTGCACCATACTGTGTTGTCATATTGCACCATACTGTGTTGTCATATTGCACCATACTGTGTTGTGTTGTCATATTGCACCATACTGTGTTGTGTTGTCATATTGCACCATACTGTGTTGTCATATTGCACCATACTGTGTTGTCATATTGCACCATACTGTGTTGTGTTGTCATATTGCACCATACTGTGTTGTGTTGTCATATTGCACCATACTGTGTTGTCATATTGCACCATACTGTGTTGTGTTGTCATATTGCACCATACTGTGTTGTGTTGTCATATTGCACCATACTGTGTTGTGTTGTCATATTGCACCATACTGTGTTGTCATATTGCACCATACTGTGTTGTGTTGTCATATTGCACCATACTGTGTTGTGTTGTCATATTGCACCATACTGTGTTGTGTTGTCATATTGCACCATACTGTGTTGTGTTGTCATATTGCACCATACTGTGTTGTCATATTGCACCATACTGTGTTGTGTTGTCATATTGCACCATACTGTGTTGTGTTGTCATATTGCACCATACTGTGTTGTGTTGTCATATTGCACCATACTGTGTTGTGTTGTCATATTGCACCATACTGTGTTGTGTTGTCATATTGCACCATACTGTGTTGTCATATTGCACCATACTGTGTTGTGTTGTCATATTGCACCATACTGTGTTGTGTTGTCATATTGCACCATACTGTGTTGTGTTGTCATATTGCACCATACTGTGTTGTGTTGTCATATTGCACCATACTGTGTTGTCATATTGCACCATACTGTGTTGTGTTGTCATATTGCACCATACTGTGTTGTCATATTGCACCATACTGTGTTGTGTTGTCATATTGCACCATACTGTGTTGTGTTGTCATATTGCACCATACTGTGTTGTGTTGTCATATTGCACCATACTGTGTTGTGTTGTCATATTGCACCATACTGTGTTGTGTTGTCATATTGCACCATACTGTGTTGTCATATTGCACCATACTGTGTTGTGTTGTCATATTGCACCATACTGTGTTGTCATATTGCACCATACTGTGTTGTGTTGTCATATTGCACCATACTGTGTTGTGTTGTCATATTGCACCATACTGTGTTGTGTTGTCATATTGCACCATACTGTGTTGTCATATTGCACCATACTGTGTTGTGTTGTCATATTGCACCATACTGTGTTGTGTTGTCATATTGCACCATACTGTGTTGTCATATTGCACCATACTGTGTTGTGTTGTCATATTGCACCATACTGTGTTGTGTTGTCATATTGCACCATACTGTGTTGTGTTGTCATATTGCACCATACTGTGTTGTCATATTGCACCATACTGTGTTGTGTTGTCATATTGCACCATACTGTGTTGTCGTATTGCACCATACTGTGTTGTGATACTGTGTTATCATCTTAAGCCCTGACGGCTCTTTTTCTATTTAAGTGCCATAGCTATTCACCGATGTTATGATAACAATGATAATTACGGTGATGACTATGATGATCATGTGGATGATGAATACCGTTATTATATGATGATAGTGATATGATGATGATGATGATGAAATTTTTTTAAATTCAGAACTGTGATGTCAAGGACCACATCATCAGCCTGTCGATGATAATTGTGATGATAATGATATTATAATGATAATGATAATGATATGATCATGATTATGATGAAGATAATGATATGATGTTGATGACGATGATGATAACTTTTTTTATTCAGGGATGTCGTGTCAAGGATCACATCGTCAGCCTGTCATGATGATGATGATGATGATCATCATGATCATGATGATCATGATGATAATGATATGATATTGATGACAATGATGGTGATGATAATGATATGATGATAAATGATATGATGATGATGATAATCATGGTAATGATAATGATATGGTGATGATGATGATAATGATGGTGATGATAATGATATGATGATGATGATAATGATATGATGATGATGATAATCATGGTGGTGATAATGATATGATGATGGTGATGATGATGATAATGATGGTGATGATAATGATATGATGATGATGATAATGATATGATGATGATAATGATATGATGATGATAAGTATATGATTCTGATAATGATATGATGATGATGATAATGATGATAATGATATGATGATGATTATGATGATGATGATAATGATGGGTCCACAACATTTGCTCCTCGACAATTGCCTCGCGACAATTACTCCTTGATAATTGCTCCTCGACAATTGCCTCGTGACAATTACTCCTTGATAATTGCTCCTTGGGACACTTGCTCCTGGACCAATTGCCCCTTGAACAATTGCTCCTCGCACATTAGCTTCTTAGTTTTTTTGCTCCTCGGACAGTTGCTCCTATTTTTCTTTCTTTTTTCCGTTGTCCTTTGCTATGGAAGGTATCTTTCAGGTGGTAGGGGGGTGGGGGGGGGGGAGCATTTCACATTGATAGTCAGATGGGGGGGGGGGGAAATGGGGAGCATTTCACATTGATAGTCTTTTTCCCGTTGTCCATTGCTATTGAAGGTATCTTTCAGGGAGGGGGGAGATGGGGGGGGGGGGAGAGCATTTCACATTGATACAGTCTTTTCCCGTTGTCCATTGCTATGGAAGGTATCTTTCAGGGAGGGGGGGGGGGGGGGGGGAGCATTTCACATTGATACAGTCTTTTCCCGTTGTCCATTGCTATGGAAGGTATCTTTCAGGGGGGGGGGGGGGGGGGGGGTGCATTTCACATTGATACAGTCTTTTCCCGTTGTCCATTGCTATGGAAGGTATCTTTTCAGGGGGCCACATTAGGGGGGGGGGGGGGGGGGGGGGGGGGGGGGGGGGTGGGGGGGGGGGGGGGGGGGGGGGGGGGGGGAGCATTTCACAGATCACACAGTCTTTTCCCAGTTGTCCATTGCTATGGAAGGTATCTTTCAGGGAAGGGGGGGGGGGGGGGGGGAGCATTTCACATTGATACAGTCTTTTCCCGTTGTCCATTGCTATGGAAGGTATCTTTCAGGAGAGAGAGAGAGAGGAGAGAGAGGGGGGGGGGGGGGGGGGGGGGGCATTTCACATTGGGGGGGTCTTTTCCCGTTGTCCATTGCTATGGAAGGTATCTTTCAGGAGGGGGGGGGGGGGGGGGGGGGGCATTTCACATTGATACAGTCTTTTCCCGTTGTCCATTGCTATGGAAGGTATCTTTCAGGGGGGGGGGGGGGGGGGCATTTCACATTGATGCAGTCTTTTCCCGTTGTCCATTGCTATGGAAGGTATCTTTCAGGGAGGTCGGGGGGGGGGGGGGGGGGGGGGGCATTTCGCATTGATAGTCTTTTACTTTCAGGAAGGACGGAATGAGATGAGAGAGAGAGAGAGAGAGAGAGAGAGATTCACAATTCACAAAGTTTACTGATCCAGGCCTTCTGCCCATGTCAGAGGGGAGGGGGTTACAAAAGGAAAAGCAACAATGACAACAAATCAACATCGCCAAAAGCTGGATTATAAAGTGAACATACAAAAAGCATTCAAAAATAACAAATTGGCCGTGCCACGAGTTAAATTATGAAGCGAACATACACACCAGGCATCGATGACACAAATCAACAACGCCACGAGAGAGAGAGAGAGAGAGAGAGAGAGACAGAGAGAGAGAGAGACAGGGGTGGGTGGGGGGGGGGGCGTATATGCTTTAATGATAATTATGAATGATGTTCTAAATATAATAAATGTAAGCATTTCACACTGCTACAGTCTCTAACTTTCAAGAAGGACGGAGAGAGAGACTTCAGACCTCAAAACTTTATTTTTCAAGGATTCAGAAATTAATAGAGCCTACTCTTCCATTCTGTCCTTGCTATGACTACTTTCTATATTTTACCACCACTACTACTGCAACCACTACTGTTAAACAGAAGTATGATTGCATGTGTATGTGGGGAGGGATGGGTGAGTTTTGGGCAAGGAGCAATTATCACATAGACTAGGAGCAATTGTCAGAGGGGCAAAAATCCAAGGAGCAACTGGTTCGAGGAGCAATTACCAGTTCAGGAGTCAATGCTTTACACCTAGGAGCAATTGTCAAGGGGCAATTATGACAGCTACCAGTACAATAGTCATCTAGTCTGCAGTGTGGCAGTTAATGATTGAGGTGTTTAGTTTGTAATATGTTAAGATGTGTTTGTTTGGATGTTAAAATGTTTAATATTATGAAATTATGTGTGTATATGTTAAACATTATCAGGATGTGTGTGGGTGTAAACTGTTGCTGGTGTTTACGTGTGTGTGTAAATTGTTGACATAATCAAGACATGTGTGTAAATTGTTGACATGATCAAGACGTGTGTGTAAGTTGTTGACATGATCAAGTTGTGTGTGTGTAAATTGTTGACATGATCAAGACATGTGTGTGTAAATTGTTGACATGATCAAGACGTGTGTGTGTGTGTAAATTGTTGACATTATCAAGTCGTGTGTGTGTGTGTAAATTGTTGACATGATCAAGTCGTGTGTATAAATTGTGGACATGATCAAGACGTGTGTGTGTGTAAATTGTGGACATGATCAAGTCGTGTGTGTGTGTAAATTGTGGACATGATCAAGTTGTGTGTGTAAATTGTGGACATGATCAAGACGTGTGTGTGTGTAAATTGTGGACATGATCAAGTTGTGTGTGTAAATTGTGGACATGATCAAGATGTGTGTGTGTAAATTGTGGACATGATCAAGACGTGTGTGTGTGTAAATTGTGGACATGATCAAGACGTGTGTGTGTAAATTGTGGACATGATCAAGATGTGTGTGTAAATTGTGGACATGATCAAGACATGTGTGTGTGTAAATTGTGGACATGATCAAGACGTGTGTGTGTGTAAATTGTGGACATGATCAAGATGTGTGTGTGTAAATTGTGGACATGATCAAGACGTGTGTGTGTGTAAATTGTGGACATGATCAAGATGTGTGTGTGTAAATTGTTGACATGATCAAGACGTGTGTGTGTGTAAATTGTTGACATGATCAAGTTGTGTGTGTAAATTGTGGACATGATCAAGATGTGTGTGTGTAAATTGTGGACATGATCAAGATGTGTGTGTGTAAATTGTGGACATGATCAAGACGTGTGTGTGTGTAAATTGTTGACATGATCAAGTCGCGTGTGTGTAAATTGTGGACATGATCAAGACGTGTGTGTGTGTAAATTGTGGACATGATCAAGATGTGTGTGTGTGTAAATTGTTGACATGATCAAGTCGTGTGTGTAAATTGTGGACATGATCAAGACATGTGTGTGTGTAAATTGTGGACATGATCAAGACGTGTGTGTGTAAATTGTGGACATGATCAAGATGTGTGTGTGTAAATTGTTGACATGATTAGAGTTGAGAACCGGTTAAAAAATCCGAACCGGTTTTCCATATTCGAACCGGTTTTACCGAACTGTTTTTTTTTCAAGTACTCGCATCACTAGTTTCACCTATGCAAACACATATTTATTTGTCAGAATATTCACACACACGCACAGTAAATAAACTTATGACTTATGACACACACACACTCAACTCCACACTCAGTCAAAGTCAAAGCCATACACCACCACAAACTAGAAACAGCTACTCTTGGTTTACAAACACCCAATCTGCGCTGAGAATCAGTGTTGCTTTTTGAAAAGAATGCGTTATTCTAAGAAAAACTTACTTTCAGTTTGCAGTTAAAAAAACGGTTCATAGCAACTCGAACTGGTTTTTCGAACCGCGAAAGTTTAGCACCAGTTTTTCGGTTCAAACCGCTTTTTTTCCCCACCTCTAGACATGATCAAGATGTGTGTGTGTAAATTGTTGACATGATCAAGACTGTGTAAATTGTTGACATGATCAAGATGTGTGTGTAAATTGTTGACATGATCAAGATGTGTGTGTAAATTGTTGACATGATCAAATGTGTGTGTGTAAATCGTTGACATGATCAAGATGTGTGTAAATTGTTGACATGATCAAGATGTGTGTAAATTGTTGACATGATCAAGATGTGTGTAAATTGTTGACATGATCAATATGTGTGTGTGTGTGTAAATTGTTGGCATGATCAAGATGTGTGTGTGTAAATTGTTGACATGATCAAGATGTGTGTGTGTAAATTGTTGACATGATCAAGATGTGTGTGTGTAAATTGTTGACATGATCAAGATGTGTGTGTGTGTAAATTGTTGACATGATCAAGATGTGTGTGTGTAAATTGTTGACATGATCAAGATGTGTGTGTGTGTGTAAATTGTTGACATGATCAAGACTGTGTGTAAATTGTTGACACGATCAAGACATGTGTGTGTAAATTGTTGACACGATCAAGACGTGTGTGTGTAAATTGTTGACATGATCAAGTCGTGTGTGTGTGTGTAAATTGTTGACATGATCAAGACGTGTGTGTGTGTAAATTGTTGACACGATCAATACGTGTATGTGTGTGTAAATTGTTGACATGATCAGTACGTGTGTGTGTGTGTAAATTGTTGACATGATCAATACGTGTGTGTGTAAATTGTTGACATGATCAATATGTGTATGTGTGTGTAAATTGTTGACATGATCAGTACGTGTGTGTGTGTGTGTAAATTGTTGACACGATCAATACGTGTGTGTGTGTGTAAATTGTTGACATGATCAGTACGTGTGTGTGTGTGTAAATTGTTGGCATGATCAATACGTGTGTGTGTGTGTGTAAATTGTTGACATGATCAGTACGTGTGTGTGTGTGTGTGTAAATTGTTGACATGATCAATATGTGTGTGTGTGTGTGTGTAAATTGTTGACATGATCAATACGTGTGTGTGTGTGTGTGTAAATTGTTGACATGATCAGTACGTGTGTGTGTAAATTGTTGACATGATCAATACGTGTGTGTTTGTGTAAATTGTTGACATGATCAATACGTGTGTGTGTGTAAATTGTTGACACGATCAATACGTGTATGTGTGTGTAAATTGTTGGCATGATCAATACGTGTGTGTGTGTGTGTGTAAATTGTTGACACGATCAATACGTGTATGTGTGTGTAAATTGTTGGCATGATCAATACGTGTGTGTGTGTGTGTGTAAATTGTTGACATGATCAGTACGTGTGTGTGTGTGTAAATTGTTGACATGATCAAGTGTGTGTGTGTAAATTGTTGACATGATCAATACGTGTGTGTGTGTGTGTAAATTGTTGACATGATCAGTACGTGTGTGTATGTGTGTGTGTGTGTGTGTGTGTGTGTGTAAATTGTTGACATGATCAATATGTGTGTGTGTGTGTAAATTGTTGACATGATCAGTACGTGTGTGTGTGTGTGTAAATTGTTGATATGATCAATACGTGTGTGTGTGTGTGTGTAAATTGTTGACATGATCAGTACGTGTGTGTGTGTGTGTGTGTGTAAATTATTGACATGATCAGTACGTGTGTGTGTGTGTAAATTGTTGACATGATCAGTATGTGTGTGTGTGTGTAAATTGTTGACATGATCAGTATGTGTGTGTGTATGTGTGTGTGTGTGTAAATTGTTGACATGATCAGTATGTGTGTGTGTGTGTGTGTAAAGTGTTGACATGATCAATACGTGTGTGTGTGTGAATTGTTGACATGATCAGTATGTGTGTGTGTAAATTGTTGACATGATCAGTACGTGTGTGTGTGTCTGTAAATTGTTGACATGATCAGTATGTGTGTGTGTGTGTGTGTGTGTGTGTGTGTGTGTAAATTGTTGACATGATCAGTACGTGTGTGTGTGTGTAAATTGTTGACATGATCATGATCAGTATGTGTGTGTGTGTGTGTAAATTGTTGACATGATCAGTATGTGTGTGTGTGTGTGTGTGTAAATTGTTGACATGATCAGTACGTGTGTGTGTGTGTGTGTGTGTGTGTAAATTGTTGACATGATCAGTACGTGTGTGTGTGTGTGTGTAAATTGTTGACATGATCA
>CM065702.1:899575-922075 GCA_017654935.2 Phymorhynchus buccinoides
CATTGGAGCCATAAATGCTTCCAAGAACCTGGCACAATAGCATTTGAACGCAGGGACCTAGGACACTCAACTTTTGCTTGCGGATAGGTTCTAAGGACATTATATGGACATAGTGTGTGTGTGTGTGGCATTGATGTTCACTTACATTATATGGACATAGTGTGTGGCATTGATGTTCAGTTACATTATGTGGACATAGTGTGTGTGTGTGTGGCATTGATGTTCACTTACATTATATGGACATAGTGTGTGGCATTGATGTTCAGTTACATTATGTGGACATAGTGTGTGTGTGTGTGGCATTGATGTTCACTGACATTATATGGACATAGTGTGTGTGGCATTGATGTTCACTGACATTATATGGACATAGTGTGTGTGTGTGTGGCATTGGTGTTCACTTACATTATGTAGACATAGTGTGTGTGTGTGTGGCATTGGTGTTCACTTACATTATATGGACATAGTGTGTGTGTGGCATTGATGTTCACTTACATTATATGGACATAGTGTGTGTGTGTGGCATTGGTGTTCACTTACATTATATGGACATAGTGTGTGTGTGTGTGTGGCATTGATGTTCACTTACATTATATGGACATAGTGTGTGTGGCATTGGTGTTCACTTACATTATATGGACATAGTGTGTGTGTGGCATTGATGTTCACTTACATTATATGGACATAGTAGTGTGTGTGGCATTGATGTTCACTTACATTATATGGACATAGTGTGTGTGTGTGTGGCATTGATGTTCACTTACATTATATGGACATAGTGTGTGTGTGGCATTGATGTTCACTTACATTATATGGACATAGTGTGTGTGTGTGTGTGTGGCATTGATGTTCACTTACATTATATGGACATAGTGTGTGTGTGTGTGTGGCATTGATGTTCACTTACATTATATGGACATAGTGTGTGTGTGGCATTGATGTTCACTTACATTATATGGACATAGTGTGTGTGTGGCATTGATGTTCACTTACATTATATGGACATAGTGTGTGTGTGGCATTGATGTTCACTTACATTATAATAGTATGTGTGTGGCATTGATGTTCACTTACATTATATGGACATAGTGTGTGTGTGGCATTGATGTTCACTTACATTATATGGACATAGTGTGTGTGTGGCATTGATGTTCACTTACATTATATGGACATAGTGTGTGTGTGGCATTGATGTTCACTTACATTATATGGACATAGTATGTGTGTGGCATTGATGTTCACTTACATTATATGGACATAGTGTGTGTGTGTGTGGCATTGGTGTTCACTTACATTATATGGACATAGTGTGTGTGTGGCATTGATGTTCACTTACATTATATGGACATAGTGTGTGTGTGTGTGGCATTGATGTTCACTTACATTATATGGACATAGTGTGTGTGTGGCATTGATGTTCACTTACATTATATGGACATAGTGTGTGTGTGTGTGTGGCATTGATGTTCACTTACATTATATGGACATAGTGTGTGTGTGGCATTGATGTTCACTTACATTATATGGACATAGTGTGTGTGTGGCATTGATGTTCACTTACATTATATGGACATAGTATGTGTGTGGCATTGATGTTCACTTACATTATATGGACATAGTGTGTGTGTGGCATTGATGTTCACTTACATTATATGGACATAGTGTGTGTGTGGCATTGGTGTTCACTTACATTATATGGACATAGTGTGTGTGTGGCATTGATGTTCACTTACATTATATGGACATAGTATGTGTGTGGCATTGATGTTCACTTACATTATATGGACATAGTGTGTGTGTGTGTGGCATTGATGTTCACTTACATTATATGGACATAGTGTGTGTGGCATTGGTGTTCACTTACATTATATGGACATAGTAGTGTGTGTGGCTTTTATGTTCACTTACATTATATGGACATAGTGTGTGTGTGTGTGTGTGGCATTGATGTTCACTTACATTATATGGACATAGTGTGTGTGTGGCATTGATGTTCACTTACATTATATGGACATAGTGTGTGTGTGTGGCATTGATGTTCACTTACATTATATGGACATAGTGTGTGTGTGGCATTGATGTTCACTTACATTATATGGACATAGTAGTGTGTGTGGCATTGATGTTCACTTACATTATATGGACATAGTGTGTGTGGCATTGGTGTTCACTTACATTATATGGACATAGTGTGTGTGTGTGGCATTGGTGTTCACTTACATTATATGGACATAGTGTGTGTGGCATTGATGTTCACTTACATTATATGGACATAGTGTGTGTGTGTGGCATTGATGTTCACTTACATTATATGGACATAGTGTGTGTGTGGCATTGGTGTTCACTTACATTATATGGACATAGTGTGTGTGTGTGGCATTGATGTTCACTTACATTATATGGACATAGTGTGTGTGTGTGGCATTGGTGTTCACTTACATTATATGGACATAGTGTGTGTGTGTGGCATTGATGTTCACTTACATTATATGGACATAGTGTGTGTGTGGCATTGATGTTCACTTACATTATATGGACATAGTGTGTGTGGCATTGATGTTCACTTACATTATATGGACATAGTGTGTGTGTGGCATTGATGTTCACTTACATTATATGGACATAGTGTGTGTGTGGCATTGATGTTCACTTACATTATATGGACATAGTGTGTGTGTGGCATTGATGTTCACTTACATTATATGGACATAGTGTGTGTGTGGCATTGGTGTTCACTTACATTATATGGACATAGTGTGTATGTGGCATTGGTGTTCACTTACATTATATGAACATAGTGTGTGTGGCATTGATGTTCACTTACATTATATGGACATAGTGTGTGTGTGGCATTGGTGTTCACTTACATTATATGGACATAGTGTGTGTGGCATTGGTGTTCACTTACATTATATGGACATAGTGTGTATGTGGCATTGATGTTCACTTACATTATATGGACATAGTGTGTGTGTGTGTGTGTGTGTGTAGCATTGATGTTCACTTACATTATATGGACATGGTGTGTGTGTGTGGCATTGATGTTCACTTACATTATATGGACATAGTGTATGTGTGTGTGTGTGTGTGTAGCATTGATGTTCACTTACATTATATGGACATAGTGTGTGTGTGTGTAGCATTGATGTTCACTTACATTATATGGACATAGTGTGTGTGTGTGTGTGTGGCATTGATGTTCACTTACATTATATGGACATAGTGTGTGTGTGTGTGACATTGATGTTCACTTACATTATATGGACATAGTGTGTGTGTGTGTGGCATTGATGTTCACTTACATTATATGGACATAGTGTGTGTGTGGCATTGATGTTCACTTACATTATATGGACATAGTGTGTGTGTGGCATTGATGTTCACTTACATTATATGGACATAGTGTGTGTGTGGCATTGATGTTCACTTACATTATATGGACATAGTGTGTGTGTGGCATTGATGTTCACTTACATTATATGGACATAGTGTGTGTGTGGCATTGATGTTCACTTACATTATATGGACATAGTGTGTGTGTGGCATTGATGTTCACTTACATTATATGGACATAGTGTGTGTGTGGCATTGATGTTCACTTACATTATATGGACATAGTGTGTGTGTGGCATTGATGTTCACTTACATTATATGGACATAGTGTGTGTGTGGCATTGATGTTCACTTACATTATATGGACATAGTGTGTGTGTGGCATTGATGTTCACTTACATTATATGGACATAGTGTGTGTGTGGCATTGATGTTCACTTACATTATATGGACATAGTGTGTGTGTGGCATTGATGTTCACTTACATTATAATAGTATGTGTGTGGCATTGATGTTCACTTACATTATATATGGACATAGTGTGTGTGTGGCATTGATGTTCACTTACATTATATATGGACATAGTGTGTGTGTGGCATTGATGTTCACTTGCATTAATGAACATTTTCGGGAATGAGGTGTGCCCGAGTAACTGTCACTCCAGTGAATTACGCTATTTGTTATAACCCTAACCCTAACCCATTATGTTTATAATACATGTGATATCATTATTTGTTCTAACCCTAACCCATTATGTTTACAATACATGTGATATCATTATTTGTTTACAATACATCTGATATCTAACCCTAACCCATTATGTTTATAATACATCTGATATCATTATTTGTTATAACCCTAACCCATTATGTTTATAATACCTGATATCATTATTTGTTATAACCCTAACCCATTATGTTTATAATACATCTGATATCATTATTTGTTCTAACCCTAACCCATTATGTTTATAATACATGTGATATCATTATTTGTTATAACCCTAACCCTAACCCATTATGTTTACAATACATGTGATATCATTATTTGTTATAACCCTAACCCTAACCCATTATGTTTACAATACATGTGATATCATTATTTGTTATAACCCTAACCCTAACCCATTATGTTTATAATACATGTGATATCTAACCCTAACCCATTATGTTTATAATACATCTGATATCATTATTTGTTAACCCTAACCCTAACCCATTATGTTTATAATACATCTGATATCATTATTTGTTCTAACCCTAACCCATTATGTTTATAATACATCTGATATCATTATTTGTTCTAACCCTAACCCTAACCCATTATGTTTATAATACATCTGATATCATTATTTGTTCTAACCCTAACCCTAACCCATTATGTTTATAATACATCTGATATCATTATTTGTTCTAACCCTAACCCTAACCCATTATGTTTATAATACATCTGATATCATTATTTGTTCTAACCCTAACCCTAACCCATTATGTTTATAATACATCTGATATCATTATTTGTTCTAACCCTAACCCTAACCCATTATGTTTATAATACATCTGATATCATTATTTGTTATAACCCTAACCCATTATGTTTATAATACATCTGATATCATTATTTGTTCCGTTGTGCAGTGAACTGGACATTGACGTTTTTGGCAACGAGGTTTACGCCAGTAACTGTCACTCCAGTGTGTCCACAGTGCCCTCCCTTAGCCTGGCCGGAGGAAGCGACAGTAAGATGGAGGTAATGTGACAGATGTAATAATCAGTGTCATAACATAAATGACAGTAAGATGGAGGTAATGTAACAGATGTAATAAATCAGTGTCATGGACATAAATGACAGTAAGATGGAGGTAATGTAACAGATGTAATGTATCAGTGTCATGACATAAATGACAGTAAGATGGAGGTAATGTGACAGATGTAATGATCAGTGTCATGACATAAATGACAGTAAGATGGAGGTAATGTGACAGATGTAATGATCAGTGTCATGACATAAATGACAGTAAGATGGAGGTAATGTGACAGATGTAATGATCAGTGTCATGACATCAATGACAGTAAGATGGAGGTAATGTAACAGATGTAATGATCAGTGTCATGACATAAACGACAGTAAGATGGAGGTAATGTAACAGATGTAATGATCAGTGTCATGACAGTAAGATGGAGGTAATGTGACAGATGTAATGATCAGTGTCATGACATAAATGACAGTAAGATGGAGGTAATATAACAGATGTAATGATCAGTGTCATAACAGTAAGATTGAGGTAATGTAACAGATGTAATAATCAGTGTCATGACATAAATGACAGTAAGATTGAGGTAATGTAACAGATGTAATAATCAGTGTCATGACATAAATGACAGTAAGATGGAGGTAATGTAACAGATGTAATAATCAGTGTCATGACATGACAGTAAGATGGAGGTAATGTAACAGATGTAATGATCAGTGTCATGACATAAATGACAGTAAGATGGAGGTAATGTAACATGATGTAACAGATGTAATAATCAGTGTCATGACAGTAAGATGGAGGTAATGTAACAGATGTAATAATCAGTGTCATGACATAAACAACAGTAAGATGGAGGTAATGTAACAGATGTAATAATCAGTGTCATGACAGTAAGATGGAGGTAATGTAACAGATGTAATAATCAGTGTCATGACAGTAAGATGGAGGTAATGTAACAGATGTAATGATCAGTGTCGTGACATAAACGACAGTAAGATGGAGGTAATGTAACAGATGTAATAATCAGTGTCATGACAGTAAGATGGAGGTAATGTAACAGATGTAATGATCAGTGTCATGACATAAATGACAGTAAGATGGAGGTAATGTAGCAGATGTAATGATCAGTGTCATGACATAAACGACAGTAAGATGGAGGTAATGTAACAGATGTAATGATCAGTGTCATGACATAAATGACAGTAAGATGGAGGTAATGTAACAGATGTAATGATCAGTGTCATGACATAAACGACAGTAAGATGGAGGTAATGTAACAGATGTAATGATCAGTGTCATGACATCAATGACAGTAAGATGGAGGTAATGTAGCAGATGTAATGATCAGTGTCATGACATAGATGACAGTAAGATGGAGGTAATGTAACAGATGTAATAATCAGTGTCATAACAGTAAGATGGAGGTAATGTAACAGATGTAATAATCAGTGTCATGACAGTAAGATGGAGGTAATGTAACAGATGTAATGATCAGTGTCATGACATAGATGACAGTAAGATGGAAGTAATGTAACAGATGTAATAATCAGTGTCATAACAGTAAGATGGAGGTAATGTAACAGATGTAATGATCAGTGTCATGACATAGATGACAGTAAGATGGAGGTAATGTAACAGATGTAATATCAGTGTCATAACAGTAAGATGGAGGTAATGTAACAGATGTAAAATCAGTGTCATGTAAGATGGAGGTAATGTAACAGATGTAATGATCAGTGTCATCATGACAGTAAGATGGAGGTAATGTAACATATGTAATGATCAGTGTCATGACATAAATGACAGTAAGATGGAGGTAATGTAACAGATGTAATGATCAGTGTAATGATCATGACAGTAAGATGGAGGTAATGTAACAGATGTAATAATCAGTGTCATGACAGTAAGATTGAGGTAATGTAACATATGTAATGATCAGTGTCATGACATAAATGACAGTAAGATGGAGGTAATGTAACAGATGTAATGATGATCAGTGTCATGACATAAATGACAGTAAGATGGAGGTAATGTAACATATGTAATGATCAGTGTCATGACATAAATGACAGTAAGATGGAGGTAATGTAACAGATGTAATGATCAGTGTCATGACATCAATGACAGTAAGATGGAGGTAATGTAACAGATGTAATGATCAGTGTCATGACATAAATGACAGTAAGATGGAGGTAATGTAACAGATGTAATGATCAGTGTCATGACATAAATGACAGTAAGATGGAGGTAATGTAACAGATGTAATGATCAGTGTCATGACATAGACGGCAATAATTATGATGGAGGTTATGTTACAGATGTAATAATCAGTGTCATGACATCAATGACAGTAAGATGGAGGTAATGTAACAGATGTAATAATCAGTGTCATGACATCAATGACAGTAAGATGGAGGTAATGTAACAGATGTAATGATCAGTGTCATGACATAGACGGCAATAATTATGATGGAGGTTATGTTACAGATGTAATAATCAGTGTCATGACATCAATGACACGCTATATCACCATCAGCGCAGCTGGTAACAAACCTGACCTGCAAAAACAACAATAATAACAATAACAGTAATAACTAGAGCGTTAAGGTGCTATATCACCATCAGCGCAGCTGGTAACAAACCTGACCTGCAAAACAGTAATAACTAGAGCGTTAAGGTGCTATATCACCATCAGCGCAACTGGTAACGAACCTGACCTGCAAAAACAACAATAATAACAACAATAACAGTAATAACTAGAGCGTTAAGGTGCTATATCACCATCAGCGCAACTGGTAACGAACCTGACCTGCAAAACAGTAATAACTAGAGCGTTAAGGTGCTATATCACCATCCGCACAGGAGTATTTTTGGTGCATTGCTTCACCTCGCAGCTGGTAACGAACCTGACCTTGACCTTTGACCAATGATCTTCATTTTCAAACTTGGCCTAGATATCCTAAGTACCTATCCGCATGCAACATTTTAGCGTCCTAGGTTCCTCCGTTCAAACATCGTGCCAGGTGCTTGGAAGCATTTTCGGCTCCAGTGACCTTGACCTTTGACCTATGTTTTTCATTTTCTAATTTGGTTTAGATATCCTTAGTACCTATTAGCGTGCACAATTTGAGCGTCCTAGGTTCCTCCGTTCAAACGTTATCGTGTTAACATAGGCAGATAAATAGACAGATAGTCAGAAAAGCAATCCACTATTGTTGAAATTGTTCATCGTGTTGGTTGATATAATGCATTTTAATCATTTATTTTTTCCACAACACAAAATGTACCTTCTACTGACAGTTTCATCCACTCCTTCTTCAGAGTGACTGGGTTGATGACAAACTCACTCTCAGCTGAGATAATCGGGTGTTTCCGAAAAGTGGGTCGTAAATCCCTGACAGTAAAGGTTAGGGTTAGGGTTAAAGATAAAGATAAAGTTGAAGTGGTGTACAAATTCCATGTAAGAACTGCGAAAAGGTCTATATAGGAGAATCATGACGAAAATTTGGCACTAGACTAAATGAACACAAAAAGGACTGTGAATCCAAAGCAAACGCCGTTTACACCAGAGCGACAAGAAAGAACTCAGAGTCAACATATGAAAACAGTGCCACCACAGACCACCAGAACATCGACAATCATCAAATAGACTGGGAGGGGACTCAAATAGTGGAAAGGGAGAACAACTGGAAAATGCGAAAAACTAAGGAGGCCATACACATCCGACTACAGTCAGCGGTCATGAACAGGGACGAGGGGGCCTACACATCCGACTACAGTCAGCGGTCATGAACAGGGACGAGGGGGCCTACACATCCGACTACAGTCAGCGGTCATGAACAGGGACGAGGGGGCCTACACATCCGACTACAGTCAGCGGTCATGAACAGGGACGAGGGGGCCTACACATCCGACTACAGTCAGCGGTCATGAACAGGGACGAGGGGGCCTACACATCCGACTACAGTCAGCGGTCATGAACAGGGACCAGGGGGCCTACACATCCGACTACAGTCAGCGGTCATGAACAGGGACGAGGGGGCCTACACATCCAGTCACTACAGGGGGCCTACACATCCGACTCAGTCGGTCATGAACAGGGACGAGGGGGCCTACACATCCGACTACAGTCAGCGGTCATGAACAGGGACGAGGGGGCCTACACATCCGACTACAGTCAGCGGTCATGAACAGGGACCGAGGGGGCCTACACATCCGACTACAGTCAGCGGTCATGAACAGGGACGAGGGGGCCTACACATCCGACTACAGTCAGCGGTCATGAACAGGGACTACAGGGGGCCTACACATCCGACTACAGTCAGCGGTCATGAACAGGGACCAGGGGGCCTACACATCCGACTACAGTCAGCGGTCATGAACAGGGACGAGGGGGCCTACACATCCGACCAAAAATGCAATACAAAGCGAGCACACACATCCGACTACATAAATGGTCATACAGGGAGCCTACAAACAGACCTAAAGGGGCATCCGACTACAGTCAGCGGTCAGAGGCCTACACATCCGACTACAGTCAGCGAGATGAACAGAGAGAGGGAGCCTACACATCCGACGGGGGAACAGGTGGGTTTTAAATGGTATACAGCAGAAACAGATTTGCAAGGAGAGAGGGAAAGAGAGTGGAGCTGACGGGGGAGGGGGTTTTGAGGAAGATTTTGAGAGGGTCGCTGACCAAGATGTTTGTTCCAAGATGTCGGTCCTGAGACAGCAAAAGAGCGCCGACCAACAGTTGAAAGCTTATACCTAGGGATCTGGAGAGAAAGCGGGTCAGAAACTGAACGTAAAGTGCGAGCTGGCGTATAGATGGAAATATTGTCGCAGAGGTAAGATGGAGCAGCTTTATGGATAGATTTATAGCAAAGGGTGTTTAATTTATACTCAATTCTGTCTGCGACAGGAAGCCAGTGCAAAGAACGGAGAAGAGGGCTAACGTGATCGAACTTTTTCTTCCTAAGGACAAGACGAGCAGCTGTGTTTTGAATACGCTGGAGACAAGATAGAGAAGAGACTGATAGGCCAGAAAGGAGAGCATTACAGTAGTCAAGACGAGATAGGATGAGGGAAGTAACAAGTTTTGCTGTGGCTTCATCTGAGAGATATTTACGAATAGAGCGGATGCGACGAATTTGATAGTAGCAGGACTGACAGGTCTGAGTCAGGAAACTCTGCATGGAAAGGGTATTGTCCAAAGTGACACCTAAGTTTTTGACAGAGTCTGAGAGGGGAATTATATTGTTACCCAGTTGGATTGACTCTATGGAAACAGAGGCTAGTTTGTTTTTTGTTCCTACAAGCATTGCTTCGGTTTTTTCACCATTTAATTGAAGTTTATTTTGAACCATCCAATTTTGAATATCATTATAGCCATGCAATATAGCCATGCACTCATGCACACAAACGCGCACTTGCGCGCGCGTGTTTGTATGTGCAAAATGGCAGCTCAAACCAAAAAAGTAAACAGTTTAAACAGTCAATCATTAGGCCTATATGCTTACAAATAGGCCTATGTATACCTAGTTCTGCTCAAGTATTAATAAAAGCGATAATTATTTTGTTCAAATACTATCATTTCTAGCCTGACTTCTAGCCCTATCTTTATTCTTTTGTCTCGAGAAATGCTTTAGACACGCGCGCACGCACGCACGAACACACATACTCACACGCGCGCACACTCAAAACATTAATGTATGTGTGTGTGTGTGCACTTTTGCATGCTTTTTTGCATGCATGCGTACACACATACGGAGACAAACATGCACACGCATAGAAAGAACATTCATGGAAACAAAATCTTCCCAATAAAAGTTCTTATAGTTAGGCCTATACCCACATCTCCCCACTCCTTCCCAGGTCTCTCTTTCGCTCTGTGTCTTCTGTCTGTCTACCCCCCCCCCCCCCCCCCCCCCCCCCCCCCACCACCTCTCTCTCTTTGTTTTGTGTATTATCCCCTTCAAATAGGGCTTATGGACTTTACTTGAATAAAGTATCGTTATCTCTCTCTCTCTCTCTCTCTCTCTCTCTCTCTCTCTCTCTCTCTCTCTCTCTCTCTCTCTCTCTCTCTCTCTCCATTGCTTCTGTCTAATGAAAATCATAACCTAGGCTATGTAAATACATGTATGCGTATAAAGCTTATTTGGCTAGGACAGATGCACTCAAAGAATGATTGCAACATGCTTTCATAATGATGCTATCTGCTCTTAAATTCTACGTTTACGTAAACTCTGATTTGTTTGGGCCCGTGGCCTAACAAATTAAATTATTTCATACTTCAGACCCCCACCCCCACCTCCTCTCTCTCTCTCTCTCTCTCTCTCTCTCTCTCTCTCTCTCTCTCTCTCTCTCTCTCTCTCTGTATAAAAACTTTATCAAGCTTACTCTTTTATTGTCAATAAAGATAATTTTGACTTGACTTGACTTGACTCTCTCTCTCTCTCTCTCTCACTCTCTCTCTCTCTCTCTCACTCACTCTTCACTCTCTCAGGATAGCACCTTTTAAAAATAAAATTATAATCAAACACCTGACCTGTGTTACTGTTATGGGGCGATGGATTGAGGGTAGCATTTCTTTCAAATGGCAATAATTACGTGGGTTGTTCATTACAGTTTGGCAACGTGTCAATAAAACAGAAACAAGGAATTTCACAAACATCAAACTTTTGCATTTCTGTGAAGAACACCTTTCCTTTTGCTTTGCAAAGTTCCAGCTCTCTATGCCAGGTTTCAATGTTCTTTTGGTAGCTTTTTTATGTAAGGGTCGGAGCTGTGATTTTGAGCTTTTTCTGAGGGCCCGTTCAACCAAAAACGCCAAGCTAATAAAAGGAAATTGAAAGTAATGTGGAGCTAAGTGAAGTCTTTAGAATAGTTGATTCGAACATTGATTATCTTACTCTTCTTGGAAACTGCTAGACAGAATTCTAGTTGCTTGTATAGTAACTGTAGCTGATATTTTCTGTTGATGCATGACAAAAAGCGTGTACATTCATTCAAAGTCAAACGTCAAGGTTAATAAGCAGTTGACGTGAATTGTTTTTTGGCAGGCAAAGAAACAAACAAGGCCAACGGTCAAGGTTATCAAGGTCAATGTACCAGGGCTCCCAATCGTCCCGCAAAACAAGGGGTCACAGGGACTCCTTCACTTACTGTATAGAGGGTCCTAGAGGCAGGATAGAGGGTCCTAGAGGCTAAGAGTCTAACATATTACTTAAAGCTAATGTATCATATCATCTTACCAGCTTTTAAGTAATAGGTTGCACAAAATTGTAGCTGATTCTGTACAGTATATCACATTAATATATTGTAAAAGCAAAAAAATGGACCTCTCAAGGTCAAAGGTCAAAGTCAATACATGCCACTAGTTACCCAGTTGGGCATGTCAGTTTTAAGCAATATATCACTCTACAAAATTTGAAATTATTCTGTACAGTAGATCACAAGATTATTGCAAAGACAAAAATTGACCTTTCAAGGTCAAAGGTCAAGGTCAACATTGAAATAGTTACCAATGGTTATCCAGTTGGGTAAGTCAGCTTTAGGCAATATACTACCTTACAAAACTGTAAGTGATTATGTACAGTAGATTACAAAATATTGTAAAAGCAAAACATTGACCTTTCAAGGTCAAAGGTCAAAGTCAATACATGGCACTAGTTACCCAGTTTAGCATGCCAGTTTTAAGCAATGTATCACGATACAAAATTTGAAGTAATTATGCACAGTAGATCGCAAGATATTGTAAAGGAAAAAAACAAAAACTTTCAAGGTCAAAGGTCACAGGTCAATAAAATAAAAGTTACCAATAGTTACTAATGATTACCTAGCTGGGCATATCAGCTTCTAGTAATAAACTGCCCAACGAAATTTGAACTAATTCTGTACAGTACACTGCAAGATATCGGAAAGACAAAAATGTAAGTTTTCAAGGTCAAAGTCAAGGTCAAGGTCAGTAAGGCAATAGGTACCAATAGCTACCCAACTGGGCATGTCAGACTAACGCAATGTACCATCAGACAAATTTCGAAATAATTCTGTATAACAGGTCTCACAATATAGCAAAGCAAAAAGGTTCATATTTTAAGGTCAAAGGTCAAGGTCAAGGTTTAGACTCGAAAGTACAATAATTAGAAGGAGCTTGTCGTTCTGATTCCAATGATACCAAAACCAGTTCTGTAGGTTAATTATGACCAAAGATATGAAATTAGCCTATTTACACATTTTATGTTATCATTCTGTACACACAAAAACGCTATTTTTACCAACTTCACAAGTGATTTTGAGGCACTTGGGAATGGAACAGGCTTCTGTAATAAATCAAGCATGTAGTCCACATACTTATTGTCTTGGAGAAACAGCACTTGTTTATATTGGCCTAATCAGTTTTAATATGAAGATCTTTAAAGTTGAACAATACACGAATTGGCAATATGACACAAAAAGAGCGTAAAAATTAAATATTCAAAAAATCATAACTCATGATCTAATTGTCTTAGAGGGAAAAAATGGATACCGTTGGATTCATATTAAAAAGTTATACCTTACAATGTATATTTTGCACATATGTGTTGAAATAAAAAATTGACTTTGGAATAGCTGGTAGAAGGTACATGTTGTGTTGTGGAACGAAGAAATGATTAACATGTACAATCCACTATTGGTTCTGGTAACCATGTAAGCAAGGACTTGCACTGTTAATGGTGGGGGTCAGGATAGTAAGATGGAGGTATAATTATGTAGTTTGTGTGTGGGTGTGGGTGGGTGTGTATGTGTCCGCATGTGTGTGGGGGTGCGCGCGTGCTTGCGTACGCATTTGCAGGGAAGCAGTTAGAGATTGTTGCTGTAGCCTGTGTCAGTCTTCTGTGCAATTGTTTGGTGTTTTTTTGAAATTGTTAGTGTTTTGAATCATTCTTTTGCCTATTACTTTAGCACACGTCTTATGAATTGTTCTCATTCTGCGTGTCCTGTTTGTAGTTTTAGTGACAATTTGATGCACGTCTTATGAATTGTTCTCATTCTGCGTGTTCTGTTCTGTCCTGTGTTTTTCAGGCTGGTCGACCACGCCCCAGTTTGCAGGCTCTGACTGTAGAGAGAGAGGTGTCCAACGATGATGATGAGTTTGGTGATAACAGCGATGATGAAATGGGCGATGATGAAATAACAGGTGATGATGATGATGATGACTGTAGAGAGAGAGGTGTCCAACGATGATGATGAGTTTGGTGATAACAGCGATGATGAAATGGGTGATGATGAAATAACAGGTGATGATGATGATGATGACTGTAGAGAGAGAGGTGTACAACGATGATGATGAGTTTGGTGATAACAGCGATGATGAAATGGGTGATGATGAAATAACAGGTGATGATGATGATGATGACTGTAGAGAGAGAGGTGTACAACGATGATGATGAGTTTGGTGATAACAGCGATGGGGATGAAATAACTGATAGATTTTATTATGTTGTGATGAATGATGATCAACCAGCCATCAACCAGCCATCAACAGTGGTGATAACAGCAACAATGAAATGGGTGATAACGAAATAATATCAACCAGCCTCCTGTGGTGATGATGATAACGATGATGATGATAGATTTTATTATGCTGTGAAAAGCATTGTTACCAGGTAAAGAAATGGTCAAAACCTGCGTTAATTTATTCTAGAACTCCTTCACATAAATTACAGCAAAACAACAAGAGCATGAAAACGCTGCATCAACCAGCCATCAACCAGCCATCAACCAGCCATCAACAGTCTACACCTACACTTTACAGCACCCCTGATGACATCAACCAGCCTCCTGTGCGTCAGAGAGAATCTTGCCTCCGGCAGCAGTTTCGGCTCCGGTGGCCTTGACCTTTGACCAATTACTTTCATTTTACAAACTTGGCCTAGATATCCGTTCAAAGTACCTATCCTGATGCATGCAAATGTTATTTGAGCTGCTCCTAGTGTCCCTCCGTTCAAATGTTACATAGGAGCATACAGTGCTCTGATGACCACAGACAGACACACAGACACAAAGGAAGCATACAGACTGCTCTGATGACATCAACCAGCCTCCTGTGTCCCTCCATTCAAATGTTATTGTGTTGACACAGACAGACACACAGACAGACAACCAGCCTCCTGTGTCCCTCCGTTCAAATGTTATTACATAGGAACATACAGACTGCTTTGATGACATCAACCAGCCTTCTCTTCACGGCTGGTTAAATATATAACTTATTTAATCAAATGGTCAAAATGAACTATTTTTATCAATTTTAATGGATGCTTTCATTTTTTAAACTTTTGTTTAATTTTTAATTTGCAGGTCGCAAATCTCGAGGGGGACAGAAGAAATCGCGAGTGACTGTGAAGCAGCAAGCCATCCTGCTGCACGCCCCTGTGTTTGAGTGAGTTACAACAAGGAACACACAGACAGACAGACACCTGTGTTTGAGTGAGTTACAACAAGGAACACACAGACAGACAGACACCTGTGTTTGAGTGAGTTACAACAAGGAACACACAGACAGACAGACACCTGTGTTTGAGTGAGTTACAACAAGGAACACACAGACAGACAGACACAGTGAGTTACAACAAGGAACACACACAGACAGACACTGTGTTTGAGTGAGTTGCAACAGGACAGACAGACAGACAAGACAGACACCTGTTGTTTGAGTGAGTTACAACAAGGAACACACAGAACACAGACAGACAGACAGCACCACCTGTGTTTGAGTGAGTTACAACAAGGAACACACAGACAGACAGACACCTGTGTTTGAGTGAGTTACAACAAGGAAACACAGACAGACAGACAGACAGACAGACAGACAGACACCTGTGTTTGAGTGAGTTACAACAGACAGACAACACACAGACAGACAGACAGACAGACAGACAGACAGACACCTGTGTTTGAGTGAGTTACAACAAGGAACACACAGACAGACAGACACCTGTGTTTGAGTTGCAACAAGGAACACACAGACAGACAGACACTGTGTTTGAGTTACAACAAGGACAGACAGACAGACACCTGTGTTTGAGTGAGTTACAACAAGGAACACACAGACAGACAGACACCTGTGTTTGAGTGAGTTACAACAAGGAACACACAGACAGAGACAGAGGAACACACAGACACACCTGTGTTTGAGTGAGTTGCAACAAGGAACACACAGACAGACAGACACCAGACACCTGTGTTTGAGTGAGTACAACAAGGAACACACAGACAGAGACAGTGACAGACAGACTGCAGACACCTGAGTGAGTTACAACAGACAGACAGGCAGACAGTGACTGTGAAACAGCAAGGGTTGGTTGACAGGTTGGTTGGTTGGTTGGTTGGTTGATTGCACAAACTAATAAACTAGTGTGTGATGAAGAACAGTCTATGAAATAGCACCTGGATGTAGAGATTGACTGATTAACTAGTGTGTGATGAAGAACAGTCTATGAAATAGCACCTGGATGTAGAGATTGACTGATTAACTAGTGTGTGATGAAGAACAGTCTATGAAATAGCACCTGGATGTAGAGATTGACTGATGAATGTGTTCATTCATTCATCGTACAAATATATCCATGTGGTAAAGAGAGCATTTGATCAAATCCAACCTGGATGTAGAGATTGACTGATTAACTAGTGTGTGATGAAGAGTCTATGAAATTGATTGATTGACCTGGATGTAGAGATTGATTGATTGTCTATGAAATAGCACCTGGATGTGAACTGTACAGACAAATATATCCATGTGAGTTAAAGAGAGCATTTGATCAAATCCAACCAGGATGAGTGATTGATTGATTGAGTTTGATTGTTTGATGAACTGTACAGACAAATATATCCATGAGTGGTAAAGAGAGCATTTGATCAAATCCAACCAGAGTTACAACAAGGAACACACAGACAGACAGATGATTGATTGATTGATTGTTTGATGAACTGTACAGACAAATATATCCATGTGGTAAAGAGAGCAGTTTTGATCAAATCCAACCAGGATGATTTGATTGGTTGATTGATTGATGAACTGTACAGACAAATAAATCAGTGTGGTAAAGAGAGCATTTTATCAAATCCAACCAGGATGATTGATTGGTTGATTGATTGATTGATCCAACCAGGATGATTGGTTGATTGATTGATTGTTTGATGAACTGTACAGACAAACGAAGAAATCCGTGTGGGATGGACAACGGTCTATGAGATACAACCAGGACGCACAGAGACAGGAATTGGTGTGATGATGATGATGATGATGATGATGAATGTGAAATCCGTGTGATGGACAACGGTGAGTGAGTGTGTGTGTGTGATGATGATGATGTGTGTGTGTGTGTGTGTGTGTGTGTGTGTGTGTGTGTGTGTGTGTGTGTGTGTGTGTGTGTGTGTGTGTGTGTGTGTGTGTGTGTGTGTGTGTGTGTGTGTGTGTGTGTGTGTGTGTATCTGTGTATGTATGTGTGTAATATGTGTAAGAGAGAGTATGTGTGTTTGTATTTGTATGTATATGTGAGTGGCTGCGTGTGTGTTCATGTATATGTCTGTCTATGTGTTCTTGTGGGGGGCTGTGCCTGCAATTGTTGGTGTGTTCAGTAATCATCACTGAAAAGATGCCATGCCTTTTTAGGGAAGCTACAGTAACTACTATCTTAGTGTTCATCAAATATCCATGGCATTTGGTTTAAGCAAATCTTTATTCACTCACTCGGAAACGATCAAACAAAAAGACAATTAGAGCAACAACAAGCTCGAAGCTTATACCGTGCTCCTTAAATTAACGTCATAATTGCACAATTGATTGAACAGATGGAGACTGCGTTTAAACCAATATAAACTGTGAATACAAACAAGAGTTTTAAGTGTGAACAAAACAAAAGTAATAATAATAATAATAATAATAATAATAATAATAATAAATCAATAAATTTACAAATTTGTAAATTTGGGAGAGACCAAGGGGAAACAAAACAATAATTTATCCATAGTACAACATGAACTGTGAATCAGCCAGTATAGCATTGGAGAAGCACACACAATTCGTACACGTTTCTGATATACAGACAATATTGCTTTTTAAATATTTCAATACTACTAGTGCTAATAAATAAGATAAATAAATAGTTAAATAAAATAAATACAAACATGACTTAAAACCTGTTGGTTTCGGAAATATATTCATGGACAGTTTCAAATATCAAAATGTTTGTATTAATGTGTAGTGTAGGGTTACCCTTGAGAAGTGTTTCGACAATACAATATTCTATTGGAAGTGTTGAAATTGTACGAGCACAGGCTCCATTAACGAGAATACAATGTAACAAGTAATGCTCCACCGTCTCCGCCCCGTTACCACAAGCACAAAATGGGTCATCAACTAGATGTCGATTAAACATATAATTCTTTAAGTCGCTCATGCCAAGATGGAGACGGCAGTGCATCACTTGCTGTTCCCTCTTGCCAAGATAGAAATGAGGTTTTACAACAGGATCACCTGCCGACAAGTAACGTTTAATTGTGCTTAAAGAGTTGCATGCTTTAATATTGTCTGGCAAAGAGTTCCACAGGAGCATTGTAGATGGGACAAATGACTTTTTATATAATTCTGTTTTGCATCTAGGCACATTTCTTTCTAAGAGTCTTCGTCTATGGTATGGGTTTCTGTCTGCAACAAGGCCAGGTAGAATGTTTAATAAATAATCAGGGCACATACCATTTAGAATTTTATAATAAAAAATAATTTTATGTCTTTCTCTTCTTTTCTTTAATGAACAAAAGCCAGATTCTTCATGTAACTTTTGATGACTTGTTCCACGAACTGCTCCAACAATTGTTCTTATGGCTTCTAAGTGTAATTCTTCAAGTGAATTTGATTGTGTTTCAGTACAGTTATCCCAGACGACATCAGCATAATCAAAGTAAGGTAGTACAAAAGATTTATGCATTCTTTCTAAAGTTTTTCGGCTAATTCTATACTTATAACTTTTCACGCAAGAGAGAAGCTTTGGCAGAAGAACGTTAAAAAAAGTGACTGTTGCAGTTGTCAAATGACCGTTGTGGCTGTTAAAACCGTAGCCAATGTAAAGACTCTTGTAGGAAATGATCTCTGGATAAATGCTGATGGGATGAAAAACATACTGACCTTTTCATCAGGAAGCCTGGATGCAATCTAATATGAACAGCTGAGTATGCAGAAGCATTATAACCGTCATTTGCCCCACTAGTTTATGAAAAACATACTGACCTTTTCATCAGGAAGCCTGGATACAATCTAACATGAACAGCTGGGTATGCAGAAGCATTATAACCGTCATTTGCCCCACTAGTTTATGAAAAACATACTGACCTTTTCATCAGGAAGCCTGGATACAATCTAACATGAACAGCTGGGTATGCAGAAGCATTATAACCGCATTTGCCCCACTAGTTTATGAAAAACATACTGACCTTTTCATCAGGAAGCCTGGATAAATCTTATGAACAGCTGGGTATGCAGAAGCATTATAACCGTCATTTGCCCCACTAGTTTATGAAAAACATACTGACCTTTTCATCAGGAAGCCTGGATACAATCTAACATGAACAGCTGGATATGCAGAAGCATTATAACCGTCATTTGCCCCACTAGTTTATGAAAAACATACTGACCTTTTCATCAGGAAGCCTGGATACAATCTAACATGAACAGCTGGGTATGCAGAAGCATTATAACCGTCATTTGCCCCACTAGTTTATGAAAAACATACTGACCTTTTCATCAGGAAGCCTGGATGCAATCTAACATGAACAGCTGGGTATGTTCCCCACTAGTTTACTGAAGATTAGAAATGGCTGAATGGTGCATCCAAATCATACAGCAAATTAGATGGCGAGAAGTTAGCCAGCATCTGGGACTTCGTCAAAGATGATGCAACATTTATCTGTCAGTATAATCCAAAACCCAAGAATTATCCGTTTGGATGTTCTAGGTGAGTCCATCAGTAAAATATCACAGAAAACAATAGTAGCAAAGTTATCAAACAAATAAATGCCGTGAATTTTTTTCTGAAAAGCTGGTTATATGGCTTCAGGTCTGAAGACTGAAGCTTGAAGTCTGAAGTCTGAAGTGTTTATTGATTAGGCCTCTCTGCCCGTATCAATACTTTTTATCAATAAATAAATGTAAACTAGAACAATAAAATCATGCACATACATATAATCCATAAATTGGGATAAATAATTTGAGAAAAGGAATTTATCCAGAGACAAGCGATTGACTTCTAAAAGCAAACGCTTTAGATAGAAAAAGAGAAAGAGATGAGCATGCTTTAATGTCAGTAAATAATCAAACCAATTTAAAAGCATTGGGATGATTGTAGTATTTTGAGGGAAATAGTTGCTCTCTAAAAGTTTTATAAGCAGGACATATTAAAAATAAAATGTAATTCCGATTCTTCTATGCCTGGGCAAAAAATACAGGATAAATCGTTTTGAACGTTTGAATATCTTAATCGATGTGGTTTTAAAGGAGATACACCCAATCTAATTCTCGTGATAAATTTTCGTATGAAAGAATTTGTAATTAAGTTCACGTATTGTGGAGGGTCTTGTAACTGCATCAATGCGGAATACAGTGAATATCGTTCATGGGTAATGACTGTGTATTCGAGATCTTGCAAATGACAATCAAACAATCTCCTTTTAAAAGTATATAAGAATTTCTTAACATTTTCAACTCCCTGGTTTTCCCAAACATAACCAAAACCATATCTGTATAAAGTAAAACAAATGATGCCCAATTAGTTTTATTTCTACAATGGAGATCATATAACGTTTTTGTAGGCTTTTAAAGGAATATGCATTCTAGTTATTTTTAACCAATATTTTACACAATTTGTATACGTAGTTATGTATAGTGGATATGTTCCTCTTTCACAATATATCAACATGGTTGGTGTTTTAATGCTTACATTAAGAAGACATTTAACAGCAAATGTATGAACTCTTTCAAGAACAGTATGATCCACCATTAGTCCCCAAACTTCTGAACCATAGGTAAGCATTGGTTGGATTTGACTATCAAACATTTTAAAGAATACTTTGGGACTATTTTCACCTATATTCCAAAGATATTTTAGAATGCCATAAGTACCCTTTTTAGCCTAGAAAACAGACTTTTACAGAGTTTAGCCAGTTTCCCACCCATTTAATGTTTTTACTTAGTTCCTTGTTATGTTTTCCTACTATCATATGTGAAGCACTGGTGAAGGGGCAAGCAAGTATAGAAAGTTGAAGATGCTTGAGCTTTCATTGAGGGCACTATTTTTGACGTGCTGTATTTGTATCGTAGACCACTGCTGTATCAAAGACATGCATGTGAACCTAAGCATTGATTCATCTGCATGTATCTGGTGAACCAGTAATCATAATGCATTGCTGTTGCTGTTTACTGTGTTGTACTGCAGACCACGCACACATTAACGACATGTATCTGGTGAACCAGTAATCATAATGCGTTGCTGTTTACTGTGTTGTACTGCAGACCACGCACACATTAACGACATGTATCTGGTGAACCAGTAATCATAATGCGTTGCTGTTGCTGTTTACTGTGTTGTACTGCAGACCACCACACATTAACGACATGTATCTGGTGAACCAGTAATCATAATGCGTTGCTGTTTACTGTGTTGTACTGCAGACCACGCACACATTAACGACATGTATCTGGTGAACCAGTAATCATAATGCGTTGCTGTTGCTGTTTACTGTGTTGTACTGCAGACCACGCACACATTAACGACATGTATCTGGTGAACCAGTAATCATAATGCGTTGCTGTTGCTGTTTACTGTGTTGTACTGCAGACCACCACACATTAACGACATGTATCTGGTGAACCAGTAATCATAATGCGTTGCGTTGCTGTTTACTGTGTTGTACTGCAGACCACCACACATTAACGACATGTATCTGGTGAACCAGTAATCATAATGCGTTGCTGTTTACTGTGTTGTACTGCAGACCACGCACACATTAACGACATGTATCTGGTGAACCAGTAATCATAATGCGTTGCTGTTGCTGTTTACTGTGTTGTACTGCAGACCACGCACACATTAACGACATGTATCTGGTGAACCAGTAATCATAATGCGTTGCTGTTGCTGTTTACTGTGTTGTACTGCAGACCACGCACACATTAACGACATGTGGCTGGTGAACCAGTAATCATAATGCGTTGCTGTTGCTGTTTACTGTGTTGTACTGCAGACCACGCACACATTAACGACATGTGGCTGGTGAACCAGTAATCATAATGCGTTGCTGTTGCTGTTTACTATGTTGTACTGCAGACCACGCACACATTAATGACATCCCCATGTACCTGTTAATAGTTGACAATTGAC
>CM065702.1:932075-954575 GCA_017654935.2 Phymorhynchus buccinoides
CCACGCTGCAGCCATGTCGCTTATGTAATCATCAATCATTCAAATGATAATGAAATGATGCAGGCAGTTACATCCTTTGTTGAGCAGCACTGTGACAAGCACTGTGATTGGTTGGACTGCTGAACAGCACTGTGACAAGCACTGTGATTGGTTGGACTGCTAGTCACGCAGATTTGTCGTTTTGCAGTTCTTAAATTGTTGATACTCATAATAACATAAAGTGAATGTTGAGGTCTAATTTGCACCAATGACAATTACAGAATCAGAGTTATGAAGCATCAAGATTAAGAATGTTTGTCACCAACTAATGAACTATTATAGGGTATGATGAAACACAAGATGAGAAAGAAGTCACATCTGTTATAGGGTAAAGACAGAGTTATGAGGCATCAGATTAACACTGAGTGTTTGTCACCAACTGGTATAGGGTAAAGACAGAGTTATGAGGCATCCGATTAACACTGAGTGTTTGTCACCAACTGGTATAGGGTAAAGACAGAGTTATGAGGCATCAGATTAACACTGAGTGTTTGTCACCAACTGGTATAGGGTAAAGACAGAGTTATGAGGCATCCGATTAACACTGAGTGTTTGTCACCAACTGGTATAGGGTAATGACAGAGTTATGAGGCATCCGATTAACACTGAGTGTTTGTCACCATCAATATTAATAATATACTAGCGCAACGCCAAGTACTGGTAACGCCTAGTAACGGTAACGCCGGAGATACGGGCGCCGAGAGGCCGGCGGATGCGCGTTTCGCGCATTTGCGAAACCGCCCAAATCACACAGCCGCCTCGGTTGCCGTTGCCATCACCCCGTTAGGGCTCACAGCAAATTTGAAGCGATTCGGTGGAAAAACAGCAGAGTTATAAGGTTCGTTTTGTGTTTCAGACACACACACACACACACACGGACGCTTGCCAAATTACTATATGATGTGTTAGTCACCAGCTATCATTACACTATAACTCAGTGCGAGTGTTCTGAAGTGGTCAGTGATGCACAATTGTCCCTATGATTGTTCCCGTTTAATGCACTGACCTAACACTGCCTCAGGCTGCTGTGTTCTAACGTCCACTGTGACTATTGTCCACAGGGGTCGCCAGGTACTGACCAATACATTATGCATGATGCATGACCTTTCACCTCTACATAATGCATATATAACAGCCCATGTGTGTTCATTACTCACTGAATGTTTATTCAATAATCATGTAATGTTTATTCATCAGTCAATGTTTAATCGTCACAGGTACTGAGCATTACATTATGCATGCTGCATGCCCCCTGACCTCTGCGTAGTGCATAAATAACAGATTATGGAGTTTATTCCATAATCTCTTCATGTTGTCTTTACTTACTACACATCATGTTACACTTTAGTCACTTGCTGATCCTGTATAATGCACTGGTGTCTGTGTGAGCCTTACATTGTGCAGTTGTGGTCAGATCCTGTATAATGCACTGGTGTCTGTGTGAGCCTTACATTGTGCAGTTGTGGTCAGATCCTGTATAATGCACTGGTGTCTGTGTGAGCCTTACATTGTGCAGTTGTGGTCAGATCCTGTATAATGCACTGGTGTCTGTGTGAGCCTTACATTGTGCAGTTGTGGTCAGATCCTGTATAATGCACTGGTGTCTGTGTGAGCTTTACATTGTGCAGTTGTGGTCAGATCCTGTATAATGCACTGGTGTCTGTGTGAGCCTTACATTGTGCAGTTGTGGTCAGATCCTGTATAATACACTGGTGTCTCACCATTTGTGTGAGCTTCACATTGTGCAGTTGTGGTCAGATCCTGTATAATACACTGGTGTCTGTGTGAGCTTCACATTGTGCAGTTGTGGTCAGATCCTGTATAATGCACTGGTGTCTGTGTGAGCTTCACATTGTGCAGTTGTGGTCAGATCCTGTATAATGCACTGGTGTCTGTGTGAGCTTTACATTGTGCAGTTGTGGTCAGATCCTGTATAATGCACTGGTGTCTGTGTGAGCCTTACATTGTGCAGTTGTGGTCAGATCCTGTATAATGCACTGGTGTCTGTGTGAGCCTTACATTGTGCAGTTATGGTCAGATCCTGTATAATGCACTGGTGTCTGTGTGAGCCTTACATTGTGCAGTTATGGTCAGATCCTGTATAATGCACTGGTGTCTGTGTGAGCTTTACATTGTGCAGTTGTGGTCAGATCCTGTATAATGCACTGGTGTCTGTGTGAGCCTTACATTGTGCAGTTGTGGTCAGATCCTGTATAATGCACTGGTGTCTGTGTGAGCCTTACATTGTGCAGTTGTGGTCAGATCCTGTATAATGCACTGGTGTCTGTGTGAGCCTTACATTGTGCAGTTATGGTCAGATCCTGTATAATGCACTGGTGTCTCACCATTTGTGTGAGCTTCACATTGTGCAGTTGTGGTCAGATCCTGTATAATGCACTGGTGTCTGTGTGAGCCTTACATTGTGCAGTTATGGTCAGATCCTGTATAATGCACTGGTGTCTGTGTGAGCTTTACATTGTGCAGTTGTGGTCAGATCCTGTATAATGCACTGGTGTCTGTGTGAGCCTTACATTGTGCAGTTGTGGTCAGATCCTGTATAATGCACTGGTGTCTGTGTGAGCCTTACATTGTGCAGTTGTGGTCAGATCCTGTATAATGCACTGGTGTCTGTGTGAGCCTTACATTGTGCAGTTATGGTCAGATCCTGTATAATGCACTGGTGTATCACCATTTGTGTGAGCTTTACATTGTGCAGTTGTGGTCAGATCCTGTATAATACACTGGTGTCTGTGTGAGCCTTACATTGTGCAGTTATGGTCAGATCCTGTATAATGCACTGGTGTCTGTGTGAGCCTTACATTGTGCAGTTGTGGTCAGATCCTGTATAATGCACTGGTGTCTGTGTGAGCCTTACATTGTGCAGTTATGGTCAGATCCTGTATAATGCACTGGTGTCTGTGTGAGCCTTACATTGTGCAGTTGTGGTCAGATCCTGTATAATGCACTGGTGTCTCACCATTTGTGTGAGCTTTACATTGTGCAGTTGTGGTCAGATCCTGTATAATACACTGGTGTCTCACCATTTGTGTGAGCTTCACATTGTGCAGTTGTGGTCAGATCCTGTATAATGCACTGGTGTCTCACCATTTGTGTGAGCTTTACATTGTGCAGTTGTGGTCAGATCCTGTATAATACACTGGTGTCTCACCATTTGTGTGAGCTTTACATTGTTCAGTTGTGGTCAGATCCTGTATAATACACTGGTGTCTGTGTGAGCTTTACATTGTGCAGTTGTGGTCAGATCCTGTATAATGCACTGGTGTCTCACCATTTGTGTGAGCTTTACATTGTTCAGTTGTGGTCAGATCCTGTATAATGCACTGGTGTCTGTGTGAGCTTTACATTGTGCAGTTGTGGTCAGATCCTGTATAATGCACTGGTGTATCACCATTTGTGTGAGCTTTACATTGTGCAGTTGTGGTCAGATCCTGTATAATACACTGGTGTCTCACCATTTGTGTGAGCTTTACATTGTGCAGTTGTGGTCAGATCCTGTATAATGCACTGGTGTCACCATTTGTGTGAGCTTTACATTGTGCAGTTGTGGTCAGATCCTGTATAATACACTGGTGTCTCACCATTTGTGTGAGCTTTACATTGTGCAGTTGTGGTCAGATCCTGTATAATGCACTGGTGTCTCACCATTTGTGTGAGCTTTACATTGTGCAGTTGTGGTCAGATCCTGTATAATGCACTGGTGTCTCACCATTTGTGTGAGCTTCACATTGTGCAGTTGTGGTCAGATCCTGTATAATGCACTGGTGTCTCACCATTTGTGTGAGCTTTACATTGTGCAGTTGTGGTCAGATCCTGTATAATGCACTGGTGTATCACCATTTGTGTGAGCTTTACATTGTGCAGTTGTGGTCAGATCCTGTATAATGCACTGGTGTCTCACCATTTGTGTGAGCTTTACATTGTGCAGTTGTGGTCAGATCCTGTATAATGCACTGGTGTCTCACCATTTGTGTGAGCTTTACATTGTGCAGTTGTGGTCAGATCCTGTATAATGCACTGGTGTCTCACCATTTGTGTGAGCTTTACATTGTGCAGTTGTGGTCAGATCCTGTATAATGCACTGGTGTCTCACCATTTGTGTGAGCTTTACATTGTGCAGTTGTGGTCAGATCCTGTATAATACACTGGTGTCTGTGTGAGCTTTACATTGTGCAGTTGTGGTCAGATCCTGTATAATGCACTGGTGTCTCACCATTTGTGTGAGCTTTACATTGTGCAGTTGTGGTCAGATCCTGTATAATGCACTGGTGTCTCACCATTTGTGTGAGCTTTACATTGTGCAGTTGTGGTCAGATCCTGTATAATACACTGGTGTCTCACCATTTGTGTGAGCTTCACATTGTGCAGTTGTGGTCAGATCCTGTATAATGCACTGGTGTCTCACCATTTGTGTGAGCTTCACATTGTGCAGTTGTGGTCAGATCCTGTATAATGCACTGGTGTCTCACCATTTGTGTGAGCTTTACATTGTGCAGTTGTGGTCAGATCCTGTATAATACACTGGTGTCTCACCATTTGTGTGAGCTTTACATTGTGCAGTTGTGGTCAGATCCTGTATAATGCACTGGTGTCTCACCATTTGTGTGAGCTTTACATTGTGCAGTTGTGGTCAGATCCTGTATAATACACTGGTGTCTCACCATTTGTGTGAGCTTTACATTGTGCAGTTGTGGTCAGATCCTGTATAATACACTGGTGTCTCACCATTTGTGTGAGCTTTACATTGTGCAGTTGTGGTCAGATCCTGTATAATGCACTGGTGTCTCACCATTTGTGTGAGCTTTACATTGTGCAGTTGTGGTCAGATCCTGTATAATGCACTGGTGTCTCACCATTTGTGTGAGCTTTACATTGTGCAGTTGTGGTCAGATCCTGTATAATGCACTGGTGTCTGTGTGAGCTTTACATTGTGCAGTTGTGGTCAGATCCTGTATAATACACTGGTGTCTCACCATTTGTGTGAGCTTTACATTGTTCAGTTGTGGTCAGATCCTGTATAATACACTGGTGTCACCATTTGTGTGAGCTTTACATTGTGCAGTTGTGGTCAGATCCTGTATAATGCACTGGTGTCTCACCATTTGTGTGAGCTTTACATTGTGCAGTTGTGGTCAGATCCTGTATAATGCACTGGTGTCTCACCATTTGTGTGAGCTTTACATTGTGCAGTTGTGGTCAGATCCTGTATAATGCACTGGTCACCATTTGTGTGATACATTGTGCAGTTGTGGTCAGATCCTGTATAATGCACTGGTGTCTCACCATTTGTGTGAGCTTTACATTGTGCAGTTGTGGTCAGATCCTGTATAATGCACTGGTGTCTCACCATTTGTGTGAGCTTTACATTGTGCAGTTGTGGTCAGATCCTGTATAATGCACTGGTGTCTCACCATTTGTGTGAGCTTTACATTGTGCAGTTGTGGTCAGATCCTGTATAATACACTGGTGTCTCACCATTTGTGTGAGCTTTACATTGTGCAGTTGTGGTCAGATCCTGTATAATGCACTGGTGTCTCACCATTTGTGTGAGCTTTACATTGTGCAGTTGTGGTCAGATCCTGTATAATACACTGGTGTCTCACCATTTGTGTGAGCTTTACATTGTTCAGTTGTGGTCAGATCCTGTATAATGCACTGGTGTCTCACCATTTGTGTGAGCTTTACATTGTGCAGTTGTGGTCAGATCCTGTATAATGCACTGGTGTCTCACCATTTGTGTGAGCTTTACATTGTGCAGTTGTGGTCAGATCCTGTATAATACACTGGTGTCTCACCATTTGTGTGAGCTTTACATTGTGCAGTTGTGGTCAGATCCTGTATAATGCACTGGTGTCTCACCATTTGTGTGAGCTTTACATTGTGCAGTTGTGGTCAGATCCTGTATAATACACTGGTGTCTCACCATTTGTGTGAGCTTCACATTGTGCAGTTGTGGTCAGATCCTGTATAATACACTGGTGTCTCACCATTTGTGTGAGCTTCACATTGTGCAGTTGTGGTCAGATCCTGTATAATGCACTGGTGTCTCACCATTTGTGTGAGCTTTACATTGTGCAGTTGTGGTCAGATCCTGTATAATGCACTGGTGTCTCACCATTTGTGTGAGCTTTACATTGTGCAGTTGTGGTCAGATCCTGTATAATGCACTGGTGTCTCACCATTTGTGTGAGCTTTACATTGTGCAGTTGTGGTCAGATCCTGTATAATACACTGGTGTCTCACCATTTGTGTGAGCTTTACATTGTGCAGTTGTGGTCAGATCCTGTATAATACACTGGTGTCTCACCATTTGTGTGAGCTTTACATTGTGCAGTTGTGGTCAGATCCTGTATAATGCACTGGTGTCTCACCATTTGTGTGAGCTTTACATTGTGCAGTTGTGGTCAGATCCTGTATAATGCACTGGTGTATCACCATTTGTGTGAGCTTCACATTGTGCAGTTGTGGTCAGATCCTGTATAATACACTGGTGTCTCACCATTTGTGTGAGCTTTACATTGTGCAGTTGTGGTCAGATCCTGTATAATGCACTGGTGTCTCACCATTTGTGTGAGCTTTACATTGTGCAGTTGTGGTCAGATCCTGTATAATACACTGGTGTCTCACCATTTGTGTGAGCTTTACATTGTTCAGTTGTGGTCAGATCCTGTATAATGCACTGGTGTCTCACCATTTCTTGTGTGAGCTTTACATTGTGCAGTTGTGGTCAGATCCTGTATAATACACTGGTGTCTCACCATTTGTGTGAGCTTTACATTGTTCAGTTGTGGTCAGATCCTGTATAATGCACTGGTGTCTCACCATTTGTGTGAGCTTCACATTGTGCAGTTGTGGTCAGATCCTGTATAATACACTGGTGTCTCACCATTTGTGTGAGCTTTACATTGTGCAGTTGTGGTCAGATCCTGTATAATACACTGGTGTCTCACCATTTGTGTGAGCTTCACATTGTGCAGTTGTGGTCAGATCCTGTATAATACACTGGTGTCTCACCATTTGTGTGAGCTTTACATTGTGCAGTTGTGGTCAGATCCTGTATAATACACTGGTGTCTCACCATTTGTGTGAGCTTCACATTGTGCAGTTGTGGTCAGATCCTGTATAATACACTGGTGTCTCACCATTTGTGTGAGCTTTACATTGTGCAGTTGTGGTCAGATCCTGTATAATACACTGGTGTATCACCATTTGTGTGAGCTTTACATTGTGCAGTTGTGGTCAGATCCTGTATAATACACTGGTGTCTCACCATTTGTGTGAGCTTCACATTGTTCAGTTGTGGTCAGATCCTGTATAATACACTGGTGTATCACCATTTGTGTGAGCTTTACATTGTGCAGTTGTGGTCAGATCCTGTATAATACACTGGTGTATCACCATTTGTGTGAGCTTTACATTGTGCAGTTGTGGTCAGATCCTGTATAATGCACTGGTGTCTCACCATTTGTGTGAGCTTTACATTGTGCAGTTGTGGTCAGATCCTGTATAATGCACTGGTGTCTCACCATTTTTGTGTGAGCTTTACATTGTGCAGTTGTGGTCAGATCCTGTATAATGCACTGGTGTCTCACCATTTGTGTGAGCTTTACATTGTGCAGTTGTGGTCAGATCCTGTATAATGCACTGGTGTCTCACCATTTGTGTGAGCTTCACATTGTGCAGTTGTGATCAGATCCTGTATAATACACTGGTGTCTCACCATTTCTTGTGTGAGCTTTACATTGTGCAGTTGTGGTCAGATCCTGTATAATGCACTGGTGTCTCACCATTTGTGTGAGCTTCACATTGTGCAGTTGTGATCAGATCCTGTATAATACACTGGTGTGTGTGAGCTTTACATTGTGCAGTTGTGGTCAGATTCACCATTTGTGTGAGCTTTACATTGTGCAGTTGTGGTCAGATCCTGTATAATACACTGGTGTCTCACCATTTGTGTGAGCTTTACATTGTGCAGTTGTGGTCAGATCCTGTATAATACACTGGTGTCTGTGTGAGCTTTACATTGTGCAGTTGTGGTCAGATCCTGTATAATGCACTGGTGTCTCACCATTTGTGTGAGCTTTACATTGTGCAGTTGTGGTCAGATCCTGTATAATACACTGGTGTATCACCATTTGTGTGAGCTTTACATTGTGCAGTTGTGGTCAGATCCTGTATAATGCACTGGTGTCTCACCATTTGTGTGAGCTTCACATTGTTCAGTTGTGGTCAGACTTAGTTTTGCTACACTACACGCTTCTAACATTGACTTATATGTAGGTTGAAAGTGTTCTCACTTTTTATTTGTACATTTATCTTATTGTTTTATGCACATGTTCACTATTCAACTATCTTTTCTACTTTAGCTTTACTTATTAATGATCTATTTGTCTTTCAATTGACATATTTTCACTGCAATATTACGAATATGATACTAATAGGGTATTAGTATTACAAAGTCTTTCGGATGAGACGATAAACTG
This sequence comes from Phymorhynchus buccinoides, assembly GCA_017654935.2. NCBI lineage: Eukaryota > Metazoa > Mollusca > Gastropoda > Neogastropoda > Raphitomidae > Phymorhynchus > Phymorhynchus buccinoides. The sequence continues at coordinate 940,616 of CM065702.1, forward strand.
AGGTCCCATGTGCCCATGCACTTAGCACACATTAAACCCAGTGGCAACGAAAAAGTTGAGGTCCCATGTGTCCATGCACTTAGCACACATTAAACCCAGTGGCAAGAAAAAGTTGTCATTTGGTCAAAATTTACCCCCCACTCCCTTTCCTTCCTCATCAGTCACACAAAGATCACATGCAAAAAAAAAAACAAAAAAAAAAAAAAACCTAATACCTAACACTCATTGATTTTATTATCTCTGTTGAGGTCGTATTTTTGTCAGTCTGTGGTCAGTCGGTGAACTGCTCTGTTTTACACAGTTAATGATTCTGATCAAACTGTGTAAACATAGATGTCACCCCACCAGCTTGGTGAATTCCAGATTGTCAATACCATTTGATATTTGTGAACATTTAATATTTGCTTGTTATGGGTGGGGTTTTGTTGTTGTGGTGTGTACAGTGTCAGTGCTGTTCCTTTTTCTTACTCTAGTAATGCTAACCATGGTTTATTGCTTTGCATGTCTAGATCCACCAGATCACGGGTTTCACATGTTTTCCCTCTTATAACTGGAAAGAAATCTTGTTTTGACCAAGTCTGACTCCCATATAAATGGCCCCAAATTCAAACCGACACATTATTTTAAAGAGCAGCCTCAAATTCGAGTTGGGGAAATTTGGATGTGGGTCACAGCTACCCAGAAAAAACCATGGGACTTAATCACTGGGTCTTTAATATTTGTGAACATTTATCATTTACTTATGTTTGTTTTTTGTTGTTGTGGTGTGTACAGTGTCAGTGCTGTTCCTTTTTCTGACTCTAGTAATGCTAACCATGGTTTATTGCTTTGCATGTCTTCAACATAGTCTAGTCTGTGATCTAAAGCATCCCATGACTGTGTTGTGATCTAAAGTGTCCCATGACTATGTTGTGATCTAAAGCGTCCCATGACTATGTTGTGATCTAAAGCATCACATGACTATGTTGTGATCTAAAGCGTCCCATGACTATGTTGTGATCTAAAGAGTCCCATGACTATGTTGTGATATAAAGCATCCCATGACTGTGTTGTGATCTAAAGAGTCCCATGACTATGTTGTGATCTAAAGCGTCCCATGACTATGTTGTGATCTAAAGCGTCCCATGACTGTTGTGATCTAAAGCGTCCCATGACTCTAAAGCGTCCCATGACTATGTTCACCTGTCATCCGCCATGTCCAGTCTAGTCTGTGATCTAAAGCTTCCCATGACTGTGTTGTGATCTAAAGCGTCCCATGACTATGTTCACCTGTCATCCGCCATGTCCAGTCTAGTCTGTGATCTAAAGCGTCCCATGACTGTGTTGTGATCTAAAGCATCACATGACTATGTTGTGATATAAAGCATCACATGACTATGTTGTGATCTAAAGCGTCCCATGACTGTGTTGTGATCTAAAGAGTCCCATGACTGTGTTGTGATCTAAAGCTTCCCATGACTGTGTTGTGATCTAAAGCGTCCCATGACTATGTTGTGATCTAAAGACTATGTTCCCATGCCACTATGTGTGATCTAAAGCGTCCCATGACTGTGTTGTGATCATCCCATGACATGTCTAGTCTGTGATCTAAAGCGTTCCATGACTGTGTTGTGATCTAAAGCGTCCCATGACTATGTTCACCTGTCATCCGCCATGTCCAGTCTAGTCTGTGATCTAAAGCTTCCCATGACTGTGTTGTGATCTAAAGCGTCCCATGACTATGTTGTGATCTAAAGCGTCCCATGACCGCCCTGTCCATGTCCAGTCTAGTCTGTGATCTAAAGCTTCCCATGACTGTGTTGTGATCTAAAGCGTCCCATGACTATGTTCACCTGTCATCCGCCATGTCCAGTCTAGTCTGTGATCTAAAGCTTCCCATGACTATGTTGTGATCTAAAGCGTCCCATGACTATGTTGTAATCTAAAGCATCCCATGTGTGTGTGTGTGTGTGTGTGTGTGTGTGTGTGTGTGTGTGTGTGTGTGTCTGTCTGTCTGTCTGTCTGTCTGTCTGTGTGTGTGTGTGTGTGTGTGTGTGTGTGTGTGTGTGTGTGTGTTCTATTGCGTCTATGTGTGTTTCCTTTCTTTTTTTCCAGGGCCAAGTTCAAGCCTCCCATGTCAGTGCGAAGTACGCTGTCCTAGGGGGGATCCACAGACAGCACAGACAGCTCTGGATATTGTATGGGAGTGTAGATATTGTCAGCTGTCCTAGGGGGAATTCACAATGCTGCAGACAGCACGACACTGCACAGACAGCTCTGGATATTGTACAGATTTCTAGATACATGTACTGTCATTTTTTTAGGTGTTTTGTTGAGTTTAACATTGGTTTTATGTGCATTATTGTCTCTGAAAAACATTATTAGACGCGTACTGAAAACTTTCAGGTTGCTTACGCTTATGCATTCAAGTACTGTTGTGGTTGTTGTTTTTAGTTTTCCGCAGCTTGTAATAAGGATAACTGGAATATCTTCTTTGATGATTGTGAATGATGAATAAGGATAACTGGAATATCTTCTTTGTTGTGAATGATCGTGATGATGATGATGATGATGATGATGATGATGTTCCGTTGTAATAAGGATAACTGGAATATCTTCTTTGTTGTGAATGTGAATATGTCGTGATGATGATGATGATGATGATGATGATCCGTTGTAATAAGGATAACTGGAATATCTTCTTTGTTGTGAATGTGAATATGTCGTGATGATGATGATGATGATGATGATGATGATGAGCCGTTGCAATAAGGATTTGTGGGATATCTCCTTTGTGTTTATGTTCATCAAAGTGCACCAGTAATTCATAATGATTTTTCATGTCAAATATCTGACATAAACTTAACCAGATTGTTTTTATTTTTATTGATTTTCATGTCATGCTTTTTGGGGGGGAAATTATCATCAGATTATTAGATTATTTTGTAATCTTAGATAGGCTACAATGTAGTATAATTACCATAGGTTTTTCCTTTGTGTTTAATGTCTGATGCTATTGATACAAGTTTCTCCGTTAGAATTCAGCAGAATGGTCATAGTGTCCATCACAATACTGTATCACAATACCGTTGTTTTGTGTGCTGTGTATGTCACAGTCATAGTGTCCATCACAATACTGTATCACAATACCGTTGTTTTGTGTGCTGTGTATGTCACAGTCATAGTGTCCATCACAATACTGTATCACAATACCGTTGTTTTGTGTGCTGTGTATGTCACAGTCATAGTGTCCATCACAATACTGTATCACAATACCGTTGTTTTGTGTGCTGTGTATGTCATAGTCATAGTGTCCATCACAATACTGTTGTTTTGTGTGCTGTGTATGTCACAGTCATAGTGTCCATCACAATACTGTTGTTTTGTGTGCTGTGTATGTCACAGTCATGGTGTCCATCACAATACTGTTGTTTTGTGTGCTGTGTATGTCACAGTCATGGTGTCCATCACAATACTGTTGTTTTGTGTGCTGTGTATGTCATAGTCATGGTGTCCATCACAATACTGTTGTTTTGTGTGCTGTGTATGTCACAGTCATGGTGTCCATCACAATACTGTTGTTTTGTGTGCTGTGTATGTCATAGTCATGGTGTCCATCACAATACTGTTGTTTTGTGTGCTGTGTATGTCACAGTCATAGTGTCCATCACAATACTGTTGTTTTGTGTGCTGTGTATGTCATAGTCATGGTGTCCATCACAATACTGTTGTTTTGTGTGCTGTGTATGTCACAGTCATAGTGTCCATCACAATACTGTTGTTTTGTGTGCTGTGTATGTCATAGTCATGGTGTCCATCACAATACTGTTGTTTTGTGTGCTGTGTATGTCACAGTCATAGTGTCCATCACAATACTGTTGTTTTGTGTGCTGTGTATGTCATAGTCATGGTGTCCATCACAATACTGTTGTTTTGTGTGCTGTGTATGTCACAGTCATAGTGTCCATCACAATACTGTTGTTTTGTGTGCTGTGTATGTCACAGTCATGGTGTCCATCACAATACCGTTGTTTTGTGTGCTGTGTATGTCACAGTCATGGTGTCCATCACAATACTGTTGTTTTGTGTGCTGTGTATGTCATAGTCATGGTGTCCATCACAATACTGTTGTTTTGTGTGCTGTGTATGTCACAGTCATGGTGTCCATCACAATACTGTTGTTTTGTGTGCTGTGTATGTCATAGTCATGGTGTCCATCACAATACTGTTGTTTTGTGTGCTGTGTATGTCACAGTCATAGTGTCCATCACAATACCGTTGTTTTGTGTGCTGTGTATGTCATAGTCATGGTGTCCATCACAATACTGTTGTTTTGTGTGCTGTGTATGTCATAGTCATAGTGTCCATCACAATACTGTTGTTTTGTGTGCTGTGTATGTCATAGTCATGGTGTCCATCACAATACCGTTGTTTTGTGTGCTGTGTATGTCACAGTCATAGTGTCCATCACAATACTGTTGTTTTGTGTGCTGTGTTTGTCACAGTCATAGTGTCCATCACAATACCGTTGTTTTATGTGCTGTGTATGTCACAGTCATAGGCTCTAATTATAGGCCTAGCAGTCTACATCCCGTTTTCTGTCCTCTGCAACATAACAGTCACGCGACGGCCAGTGTACTACTTTAACCAACTAACTCGGCCTAGTCGTCCATTGCGTAAACACCGTGACTCATCAGAATCGGTGTGGGCTAAAAGGTTCCAATATATATTGACCCTGGTGAAAATGAAATATGTTTTTTGACGAATTTATAAACCGCTTAATATTCAGTAGGACCCTAGAAAAAACGCTCACGCGTTCGTCTTGCTAAGTTCCATGGCGCTGAGTTCGCCACGAAAGTCAAACGCGTGAGACAAAGAAGGCTTCTTTGCCCCACCTTTGCAAAGTCCTCTCTTAGAAGATAAGATTGTTGTAAAAGTTTTCTTGTCTGGTTTGGTTTTAATAAATGTTTCACTCTTACAAACGTTTGCTGTGACCTACTGTGTCAGTTGTTTTGTATGGGGAGTTTTGGGGAAGGGTTGTGTGTGTGTGTGTGTGTGTGCTTGCGTGCGTAGAGATGGTTGTTGTGGTTGAAGAGAGAGGGCATTGTTTGCCCTTTGTTCAGATAGCTTTCATCATTGGTTGATGTTAGCGTGTTGATGGGCCAATAACGAAGTGAGGAGGCCGGAGAGCTGCATCATCATTGGTTGATGTTAGCGTGTTGATGGGCCAATAACGAAGTGAGGAGGAGAGCTGCATCGTCATTGGTTGATGTTAGCCTGTTGATGGGCCAATAACGAAGTGAGGAGGAGAGCTGCATCATCATTGGTTGATGTTAGCCTGCTGATGGGCCAATAACGAAGTGAGGAGGAGAGCTGCATCATCATTGGTTGATGTTAGCCTGTTGATGGGCCAATAATGAAGTGAGGGGGAGAGCTGCATCGTCATTGGTTGATGTTAGCCTGATGATGGGCCAATAATGAAGTGAGGGAGAGGTGTATCATCATTGGTTGATGTTAGCCTGATGATGGGCCAATAATGAAGTGAGGAGGAGAGCTGCATCATCATTGGTTGATGTTAGCCTGTTGATGGGCCAATAATGAAGTGAGGGGGAGAGCTGCATCGTCATTGGTTGATGTTAGCCTGATGATGGGCCAATAATGAAGTGAGGGGAGAGGTGTATCATCATTGGTTGATGTTAGCCTGATGATGGGCCAATAATGAAGTGAGGAGGAGAGCTGTATCGTCATTGGTTGATGTTAGCCTGATGATGGGCCAATAATGAAGTGAGGGGGAGAGGTGTATCGTCATTGGTTGATGTTAGCCTGATGATGGGCCAATAATGAAGTGAGGAGGAGAGCTGCATCGTCATTGGTTGATGTTAGCCTGATGATGGGCCAATAATGAAGTGAGGGGGAGAGCTGCATCGTCATTGGTTGATGTTAGCCTGATGATGGGCCAATAATGAAGTGAGGAGGAGAGCTGCATCGTCATTGGTTGATGTTAGCCTGATGATGGGCCAATAATGAAGAGGGGGAGAGCTGCATCGTCATTGGTTGATGTTAGCCTGATGATGGGCCAATAATGAAGTGAGGGGGAGAGCTGCATCGTCATTGGTTGATGTTAGCCTGATGATGGGCCAATAATGAAGTGAGGAGGAGAGCTGCATCGTCATTGGTTGATGTTAGCCTGATGATGGGCCAATAATGAAGAGGGGGAGAGCTGCATCGTCATTGGTTGATGTTAGCCTGATGATGGGCCAATAATGAAGTGAGGGGGAGAGGTGTATCGTCATTGGTTGATGTTAGCCTGATGATGGGCCAATAATGAAGTGAGGGGGAGAGGTGTATCGTCATTGGTTGATGTTAGCCTGCTGATGGGCCAATAATGAAGAGGGGGAGAGGTGTATCGTCATTGGTTGATGTTAGCCTGCTGATGGGCCAATAATGAAGTGAGGTGGAAAGCTGCATCGTCATTGGTTGATGTTATCCTGCTGATGGGCCAATAATGAAGTGAGGGGGAGAGCTGAAGCTGCATCATCATTGGTTGATGTTAGCCTGCTGCTGTGATTGGTTGATGTTATCCTGCTGATGGGCCAATAATGAAGTGAGGTGGAAAGCTGCATCGTCATTGGTTGATGTTAGCCTGCTGCTGTGATTGGTTGATGTTAGCCTGCTGATGGGCCAATAATGAAGTGAGGGGGAAAGCTGAAGCTGCATCATCATTGGTTGATGTTAGCCTGCTGATGGGCCAATAATGAAGTGAGGTGGAAAGCTGCATCGTCATCAACTTTTGACAAAAATGGAAAATTATTTGATAGCTTTCAACAAGTCTTGCTTGACTATGAGTCTCCAACTTGAAGACACTCCACTAACATGGTGGCTTTCAGCAAGTCTTGCTTGACTATGAGTCTCCAACTTGAAGACACTCCACTAACATGGTGGCTTTCAACAAGTCTTGCTTGACTATGAGTCTCCAACTTGAAGACACTCCACTAACATGGTGGCTTTCAGCAAGTCTTGCTTGACTATGAGTCTCCAACTTGAAGACACTCCACTAACATGGTGGCTTTCAGCAAGTCTTGCTTGACTATGAGTCTCCAACTTGAAGACACTCCACTAACATGGTGGCTTTCAGCAAGTCTTGCTTGACTATGAGTCTCCAACTTGAAGACACTCCACTAACATGGTGGCTTTCAGCAAGTCTTGCTTGACTATGAGTCTCCAACTTGAAGACACTCCACTAACATGATGGCTTTCAGCAAGTCTTGCTTGACTATGAGTCTCCAACTTGAAGACACTCCACTAACATGGTGGCTTTCAGCAAGTCTTGCTTGACTATGAGTCTCCAACTTGAAGACACTCCACTAACATGGTGGCTTTCAGCAAGTCTTGCTTGACTATGAGTCTCCAACTTGAAGACACTCCACTAACATGATGGCTTTCAGCAAGTCTTGCTTGACTATGAGTCTCCAACTTGAAGACACTCCACTAACATGGTGGCTTTCAGCAAGTCTTGCTTGACTATGAGTCTCCAACTTGAAGACACTCCACTAACATGGTGGCTTTCAGCAAGTCTTGCTTGACTATGAGTCTCCAACTTGAAGACACTCCACTAACATGATGGCTTTCAGCAAGTCTTGCTTGACTATGAGTCTCCAACTTGAAGACACTCCACTAACATGGTGGCTTTCAGCAAGTCTTGCTTGACTATGAGTCTCCAACTTGAAGACACTCCACTAACATGGTGGCTTTCAGCAAGTCTTGCTTGACTATGAGTCTCCAACTTGAAGACACTCCACTAACATGGTGGCTTTCAGCAAGTCTTGCTTGACTATGAGTCTCCAACTTGAAGACACTCCACTAACATGGTGGCTTTGTGGACTTTCTTTGCTTGTTTGTTTTTGCTTCTTTCTTTTTTTGTTGTTGATTGTGGTGGGGAATATATATTTTGGGGGGGAGAAGGGCAGGAAGGGGGCGTTTTCTCTCTCTCTCTCTCTCTCTCTCTCTCTCTCTCTCTCTCTCTAACTCTCTCTCTCTCTCTCTCTCTCTCTCTGTGTATTCATGAACCAATCAAATCTATCCCACCCACCCCTCCCCCCACAACCACCACCGTCCAAAAAGGAACAGAAAGAACTTTTTTTAATCCACACATGACATCCAAGTATAGTTAGACATGTGGAGCCACAGAGTGACTCCTGTGAAATATGAACAGCCCCAGCCACCCACACATGACATCCAAGTATAGTTAGACATGTGGAGCCACAGAGTGACTCCTGTGAAATATGAACAGCCCCAGCCACCCACACATGACATCCAAGTATAGTTAGACATGTGGAGCCACAGAGTGACTCCTGTGAAATATGAACAGCCCCAGCCACCCACACATGACATCCAAGTATAGTTAGACATGTGGAGCCACAGAGTGACTCCTGTGAAATATGAACAGCCCCAGCCACCCACACATGACATCCAAGTATAGTTAGACATGTGGAGCCACAGAGTGACTCCTGTGAAATATGAACAGCCCCAGCCACCCACACATGACATCCAAGTATAGTTAGACATGTGGAGCCACAGAGTGACTCCTGTGAAATATGAACAGCCCCAGCCACCCACACATGACATCCAAGTATAGTTAGACATGTGGAGCCACAGAGTGACTCCTGTGAAATATGAACAGCCCCAGCCACCCACACATGACATCCAAGTATAGTTAGACATGTGGAGCCACAGAGTGACTCCTGTGAAATATGAACAGCCCCAGCCACCCACACATGACATCCAAGTAAGTTAGACATGTGGAGCCACAGATCAGAGTGACCCCTGTGAAATATGAACAGCCCCAGCCACCCACACATGACATCCAAAGTTAGACATGTGGAGCCACAGATCTAGAGTGACCCCTGTGAAATATGAACAGCCCCAGCCACCCACACATGACATCCAAGTATAGTTAGACATGTGGAGCCACAGAGTGACTCCTGTGAAATATGAACAGCCCCAGCCACCCACACATGACATCCAAGTATAGTTAGACATGTGGAGCCACAGATCTAGAGTGACCCCTGTGAAATATACCCCCCAAAGTGCTCAGTGCTCCACATGTCAAAACGCAGGAACACTCTGGAGAAGGCCTATTCCCTTCGTGGACACCAACTCCACGCAAAGTATCTCGGTGTCACGATTTCATCTGACCTCAAGTGGGACACCCACGTCAACAATGTGGTTAGCGAAGCGAACAAAACGGGCGCTGGCTGGCCAGGTTAATAATAAAAACAAATTTAGAAGAAGATTAGGGTGTGCTCTCCCCTAGTTTCGTTGATGAATATGCCACGATGTGGTCCTATCAACTATAGATGCAGATGCAGAACAAAACCCTTGGTTTTCTGAGGAGGGCGCTGAAGATAAACAACAAGAAGATCAGGGCACAGACATACAAAGCAACGGTCCGCCCCATCTTGGAGTATGCTAGCCCCGTCTGGCAGGGACCCCCACAACAAATTTAAGGCAGCATTGAAGCTATTGAGAAGGTCCAGAACCGTGCTGCAAGATGGGTGGCCTGCGATTACCGCAATACAACCAGAACCACAGATATCCTGAAAAAACTGAAATGGCCCCTTCTCCGGACCCGCCGAACTGAAATCCGACTGACCACCTTCTATAAGTTCCACACAGGCCTTCTCACAATCAACTCCAAACATCTCCCTACAAACACTCTTCAAAAGAAAAGTCTCCGCCAGTCACACTGCCGCCTATGACATTCCCAGTACCGTAAAACCACATTCTTTCCTCACACTATCCCGCAATGGAACAGCCTCCCTCAGCAAGTTGCCACCACCCTGACATTGGAGGCATTCAAAACAGCCCTCCATAAACACCTCCATCAATTAAACCACCCTGCCTCCGTCACCTCCCCTCCCCCCATGTTCCAACCACGCATTAACCTAGGGAATTAAGGGCCATAGATCAAAGTAGTGGTAAATGAAAGGCAAGAGCTGTGCCAGTCGGGGTTCGACCCCGGGGGCCGCTGCGGTAGCCGGATTGGTCTTGCCTAGATACTGCGAAAGGTCTGTGGTCCTTCTCTGCATGCAACATGTACGACCTACTGTCACACATGTCCCCTTCTCCTTTGCATGCATCACGTGGGGCCCGAGTAACGGTCGTGCATGACACACTCTGCATGCATCATGCGGGGCCCCGTTGTCTCCGGCTTGACCGGGGCATTAAACGGTCTAACTCGTCTTTCCCTCTACCACACATCTCCCCCTCTTTTTAACAATCTCATAAACATTCATCTGCACAGCAAACGGTGTGCCTAAAAATACTTACATTATCCCTAACTGTTTTGGTATCTATCTTCTCCCCATAATATGTATATCATCAGCTCATTTTCTACAGTATCCTTGCTGAACTTATTTTCTTTCTTTTTCGTACTACCCCCTACCGTAAAGTGCAGCATAATCTTCAACGTGATGAAGTTGGCTGCCTATGAAGAAGAAAAAAGAGCTGATTGACTGGGAATGGCGGACATCGAAAGGTAGGCCTAAATTGTTCCAGAGAGAAGGGCCTTGTAAGGCCCGCTGACCAAAGGATTTGGTTCTGACTGTCGGAATGCGCAAGAGACGGGTATCTGCAGAAGAACGGAGCTGACGCCGGGGATGGGATGTAGGTATGAAGAATGTCTCTGAGATACTGAGGTCCTGCACCAGTGACAGAGGCAAAGCAAATGGACCCTAGTTTGTAGTCAATCCTGGATTGAATATAGGTAACCAACGAAGAGACAAGCCACCAGACTCACCATGCTGTATAAAATACTCAATGTCATGGTGAGTGTGAACAGGAGCAAAGTCATACCTCAGCCAGAGCGGCAACGTAGGGGTCATTCACAACAGCTTCTCATCCCCCCAGTGTCGGACGCAACTTACTGTTAAAGCTCCTTTTTTCCCCCACGAACAATCAAGGAGTGGAACGACCTGCCAACACTCGCAGTCGCACTGGAGGCCAGAACTTCAGAGAGCTTCGCAGCCGGAGTCTGGAAGTTCCTCAATGCCGGGACACCCGCCTGTTGCACCTGCGGTCATCAGTCTAACAACCAAGCAAAAGCCCCAATAATCCAACCTGGACAGGACTAGCGCACATGACCCAGCCCTCCCCAGCTTATTTTCTTTCTTTTTCGTACTACCCTCTAAAGTGCAGCAGAATCTTCAACGTGATGAAGCTGGCTGCCAATAATTATTAAGAAGAAGAAGAAGAAGAAGAAGAAGAAGAAGAAGAAGAAGAAGAAGAAAGGACAATGGAAATAAAAGGAAAAGACCAAAAAATGACTTTCTATACAGTAACACATTGGACCTTTTGAGATAGGAAAAGGGAGGGAATGGGTGAGTAGAAGGGCTTTGGTGAAAATGATGTTTTACGTCCTCTCAGGTCAGGTCAGATCTTCAGGGCAGCCAGGCCTCACGGCCTCTTGATGTGCCCTATCTTTTGATTGTTTGTTATTGTGGCTTTGTTCATTAATCAGATTGGCACCGCTGTGGCGCTTTTTGAACTATCATTGTCGTCTTAATCATAATTGTATTTAAAAACATTAATTTTGGGGTCACTATCTAGGAGGTTTTTGAAATGGTTAATGTTGGAAGCAAGTTTAGTTTGTGCAGGGAGATTGTTCCAGTGCTGGGTGACTCTATTAGAAAAGAAGTTTTTTCTCATGTTAGTTCTACTGTATTGGGTTAGTATTTTTAGATCACTGTTACGGGTTCTCAAATCGTTAGACAATTGAAACAAATGCTTGTTAGTTTTGTCAGGGTTATTCAAAATTTTATATACAGTTATCAAATCTCCCCTTACTCTTCTAAATTTTAAGGATGGTAAACTTAACTTATGAAGTCTGTCCCCATATTCCAAATTTTGTATTGATTTTATTAATTTGGTTGCTCGCCTTTGTACCCTTTCAATTTGTGTAGATTGTCTTTTAAGAAAAGGGTTCCAAATTAGATTTCCATACTCAAGATGAGGTCTTACTTTTAGGTAAAGGTCAAGAAACTATCTCGGTTTTTATTTATAGGTTACCATACAAAAGCTGTAAGGAACATTTTTCTTTTATTTAACCCTAACCCTAGCCCTAACCCTCCTACCCCCCACCGTATAAGACGGAAAAACGCAAAACTGTTCGCGGTGTACTGCAGTACATTCTAGGGTTAGGGTTAGGGTTAGTATTCCAAAAAGGTAATTAGCTAAAAATGTTCCTAAAATACAGCTTTATGTATGGTAAGAAAGGCAAAAACGGAAAATACAATTAACCGAGAAATGTATGGGGGGTGGCACATCTTTGCTTTACATTGCCTTGTAATGCTGTTGTAATGTGTTTATCAAATTTGAGTTTAAAATCAAATATGACTCCTAAGTCTTTTTCATCTGAACAGGTTTCCAAAACATGTTTAGCTGAACCGTGGGAAATTTCATAAGTCTCATTTTGATTGCCATAGGAGACATAGACACATATGGGACATTTGTAAATATAAAGATGGTGGGAACAATACTGGCTGCAATGCCCAGAGGCAGTGCAACACCAGTAAAGTCCCGAGTTTTTAACAATTATATAGATAGGTGTAGCGGTAACCACGCCTCGGTTAAACCTCATCGGCTATGGTACCGCCACATGATGTACAATAAAAACCCTAAGTAGAAGGGCTTTTTGGCTTTACATTGTTTTTATATATAACTTCCCAAGAATAGCAACAGAATAGTCAGTGCTGCAGCTATGCTCGCTTTTTGGATGTAAGGAAAAAGCACACACGCGCTTTCATTACTATACGTGTTTGTACCCAATACTGTTTTGTTGTGATGATTTGGGTAAAACGACCACAGCCTAATGCTTTCCTGTAGCAGACGACATTCATTGTTTGCTGACACTGTGACTGACAGTCATGACAGTGACACCCACTGAGTGGGGCCTATTATCTGGGGCCTGTTTGGGTGTAACCTCAACTACTCTACTTTGACCCACCATCATGGCGGACGAAGGGGTGGATGCCGAAAAGTTGGCTCTGGTAAGTCTTGTTTACACACAAAAACGAAAGTTTCCGTCGAGTTTATAGCCTTCATAGGCTCCTTCGACGTACAGATCCAGATCCAGATCCAGAAGAGGAACAAGTCTTCTGGTTCTGGTTCTGGTATACGTCCGACGTATGTCGAAGGAGCCTATAAACTTATAAAGGCTTATGGACTCGACGGAACTGGGAGAGCACACTGAGAATTGAAATATAGGTAGGTAGGTAGGTAGGTGATGTAGGGCTATGCATGCATAGGCCTCTCGGCCCTTAATACGCCCCTTCTCGATGAATTTGACTTGACAAAATTTATTTAGTGGTTTGCGTCTCTTAAATCAAAAACTAATAAAAAGATAAATCTAGACTAGAGAATGGCTTTTTTATATTTTTATTTTTTTTATTCATCAAAACATTTAAATTTTGTTATCAAATTTGAAATATGAAATACTTCTTTTTTTTTAATAAAGAAAAATGTCTGTTTGTCTGGTGGTGTTGACAACTTGACAGTTTAATCTCGAAGCACAAGATTTAAAGAAGATAGGGCCCAAACTTTAGCCTAAAGGCCTACTTGAAAACAATGTCAACATACTGTATTCAAAGATCTGCGTGTTTGCCCTTTTAAACTTATATATATACTATATATATAATATAGTTATAATGACGCATGAGTGCAGCTATGACGGTCTGCCTTGGCTTATCGGTGCAACAGACAGTTGATTGTGGCCACGCACAGCGAAGAAGAAGAAGAAGAAGAAGAGAACATTTCGATGAGGGTAGACTGACAATAACGTCAATAAGTACAGTGGAAGCTCCCTTATAAGACCTTCGCAAATCATCCAAAATGAGGTCTATATGGCTATATTCACATTTATGCCCGTCAACCCGGTCAAGAACGATAATCTGTTGACTGAAAAAGCAATCGCTATGTTCTTTTC
>CM065702.1:962075-967075 GCA_017654935.2 Phymorhynchus buccinoides
TAGATCATGTTCTGTCCAACGCTTTTTTACCAAATGTAATATTAAAAGACAGTATGATCAGTTTTGTCGTGTGCGAGGGAGACTTCAGCTGCTGCAATGCAATAGTCTCATGGCACCCTACTACCCTCATGGATGTGCCAGGCGATGCAGTCTCTGCAATGCAATAGTCTCATGGCACTCTGCTACCCTCATGGATGTGCCAGGCGATGCAGTCTCTGCAATGCAATAGTCTCATGGCACTCTACTACCCTCATGAATGTGCCAGGCGATGCAGTCTGCAATGCAATAGTCTCATGGCACTCTATTGCCCTCATGAATGTGCCAGGCGATGAAGTCTCTGCAATGCAATAGTCTCACTGCACTCTACTACCCTCATGAATGTGCCAAGCGATGCAGTCTCTGCAATGCAATAGTCTCACTGCACTCTACTACCCTCATGAATGTGCCAGGCGATGCAGTCTCTGCAATGCAATAGTCTCATGGCACTCTACTACCCTCATGAATGTGCCAGGCGATGCAGTCTCTGCAATGCAATAGTCTCATGGCACTCTATTGCCCTCATGAATGTGCCAGGCGATGCAGTCTCTGCAATGCAATAGTCTCATGGCACTCTATTGCCCTCATGAATGTGCCAGGCGATGCAGTCTCTGCAATGCAATAGTCTCATGGCACTCTATTGCCCTCATGAATGTGCCAGGCGATGCAGTCTCTGCAATGCAATAGTCTCATGGCACTCTACTACCCTCATGAATGTGCCAAGCGATGCAGTCTCTGCAATGCAATAGTCTCATGGCACTCTATTGCCCTCATGAATGTGCCAGGCGATGCAGTCTCTGCAATGCAATAGTCTCATGGCACTCTACTACCCTCATGAATGTGCCAGGCGATGCAGTCTCTGCAATGCAATAGTCTCACTGCACTCTACTGCCCTCATGAATGTGCCAGGCGATGCAGTCTCTGCAATGCAATAGTCTCACTGCACTCTACTACCCTCAGGAATGTGCCAGGCGATGCAGTCTCTGCAATGCAATAGTCTCATGGCACTCTACTACCCTCATGAATGTGCCAGGCGATGCAGTCTCTGCAATGCAATAGTCTCACTGCACTCTACTACCCTCATGAATGTGCCAGGCGATGCAGTCTCTGCAATGCAATAGTCTCACTGCACTCTACTACCCTCATGAATGTGCCAGGCGATGCAGTCTCTGCAATGCAATAGTCTCACTGCACTCTACTACCCTCATGAATGTGCCAGGCGATGCAGTCTGCAATGCAATAGTCTCACTGCACTCTACTGCCCTCATGAATGTGCCAGGCGATGCAGTCTCTGCAATGCAATAGTCTCACTGCACTCTACTACCCTCATGAATGTGCCATGAATGTGCCAGGCGATGCAGTCTCTGCAATGCAATAGTCTCACTGCACTCTACTACCCTCATGAATGTGCCAGGCGATGCAGTCTCTGCAATGCAATAGTCTCATGGCACTCTACTACCCTCATGAATGTGCCAGGCGATGCAGTCTCTGCAATGCAATAGTCTCATGGCACTCTACTACCCTCATGAATGTGCCAGGCGATGCAGTCTCTGCAATGCAACAGTCTCACTGCACTCTACTACCCTCATGAATGTGCCAGGCGATGCAGTCTCTGCAATGCAATAGTCTCATGGCACTCTACTACCCTCAGGAATGTGCCAGGCGATGCAGTCTCTGCAATGCAATAGTCTCATGGCACTCTACTACCCTCAGGAATGTGCCAGGCGATGCAGTCTCTGCAATGCAATAGTCTCATGGCACTCTACTACCCTCAGGAATGTGCCAGGCAATGCAGTCTCTGCAATGCAATAGTCTCATGGAGTCATGGCACTCTACTACCCTCAGGAATGTGCCAGGCGATGCAGTCTCTGCAATGCAATAGTCTCATGGCACTCTACTACCCAGTAGGCCGGACATCACCATTATTGATCGCGATAGCCGCGAGGCCTTCTTGTTGAAGTGGCGGTGCCTTTGTCTCCACTGCCAGTAGGCCGGACATCACCATTATTGATCGATAGCCGCGAGGCCCTTCTTGTTGAAGTGGTGGTGCCTTTGCCTCCACTGCCAGTAGGCTGGACATCACCATTATTGATCGATAGCCGCGAGGCCCTTCTTGTTGAAGTGGCGGTGCCTTTGCCTCCACTGCCAGTAGGCCGGACATCACCATTATTGATCGATAGCCGCGAGGCCCTTCTTGTTGAAGTGGCGGAGTCTTTCGATGCCTTCATCGACACCTGCTATACTGCCAAATTTAATAAGTACCTCCCACTGTGCATGGAAGTAAGCTATTTTGGCTTTTCCTACAGGATTGTGGTGCTTATCTTTGGCAGTCTGGGTAATGTGCATCGAAGGGTGCTTCCAGGCTTGCGATTGATCGGTGTCCGGTCCTGCTCTGCAAAGTGACTGGCAAAATATTTGAGCATCAGTTCCGTAATTGAGTCATTCAGGGTGTGGCAAAAGTGCTGTGCGACCTAAATGTCTGGAAAAAAAGAGAGCTTCCAAGGTGTGTGTGTGCTGTGCATGTCTTGTTTGTGTGTGTGTGTGTCACAGTGTGTGTGTGCTGTGCATGTCTTGTGTGTGTGTGTGTGTGTGTGTGTATGTCACAGTGTGTGTGTGCTGTGCATGTCTTGTCTCTGTGTGTGTGTGTGTGTATGTCACAGTGTGTGTGTGCTGTGCATGTCTTGTTTGTCTGTGTGTGTGTGTGTGTGTGTGTGTAAAAAAGTGAATTTTGACCACCAAAAATATAGTGAAATAAACTTGGAAAATGTTGTTGATGTAACTACTTAAAAAATGTAAGTTGGCTAAATTACTCTGATTTACTGACTTAAGCTTTGTATTATTCTTCAGATATGTAATAACTTGGTACTTAAATGTTTATATTGATGTAAAAAAAAAACCACGCTTTTCTTAAAAGATGTGATTATTTCAGGAATTATGTATCATGAGCATGTGAGAGGGAGAGAGAGAGACGCTTCAGAACGCTTCAGAATCGTTTTTATTGACATTGACAAGTACAGTCCTTATGTCAAGGGGGATATTTGCAGCGTCAGGAATTCATGCAAAAAACGAAAAAGATTAAATGTATTATGAATAAATGCAAATTGAGTCAACGTTGGACACAATATAACAACATATAATACAATATATTCTATAAAGAAAGACCAATAACATTTACAGTTATAACAATTATCGTCGTAATATACGAATACATGTACAAGTCTAAGAAGAAGAAAGAAAAAGTCAAACGAAAAACTGATCACCAAACTTATACACGTTATGTATATAAAGAACTAGAGCACTGTATTATTCGGAACTTGTAATCAACATTTTCTTTTCTCTGATGTCATAAGCTTCAGCTATGTATTTAGCGAACAATCGAACAATATTTTCATCATTAGAAGATAATAATTCAAACAAAGTGTAAGATCTTGCTGGCATCATAGTAAACAATTTTGATTTCTTCCTCTTATCCTCATACGCTTTACAATGAAAAAAGAAATGAACTTCATCTTCTTTGACATTACCTGAACATAAAATACAAACATTATCAACAGTAACTTCATTACTAAACCAATTTGTGTTCGCTCTGAAACCAAGAGTTCTACTTCTAAATCTGGCTAACATGCTTCTGTGCCATTTATTAGTGACAGACTTCAAAAACATTTCAGGCTGTAAAATACTTTTAAAAGAGAAAAACCATGAATACT
This sequence comes from Phymorhynchus buccinoides, assembly GCA_017654935.2. NCBI lineage: Eukaryota > Metazoa > Mollusca > Gastropoda > Neogastropoda > Raphitomidae > Phymorhynchus > Phymorhynchus buccinoides. The sequence goes on from CM065702.1 coordinate 965,819, forward strand.
TTTCGTTGTCTTCCATTTTAGAATGCCAATTCTGTGTGCAACAGGCTATCAAACGATCCTTAAATTCTAAGATAAATGCCCTTTCATCCCCTACCTCTTTACTGAGCCATACAATACCAAACCCGTTAACAGTTCAAACTTGTTTTACTTTACTAACCCAATTATTGTGTCCTGATTCCATTTGGGAGAATAGCATGTGAGAGAGAGAGAGAGAGAGAGAGAGAGAGAGAGAGAGAGAGAGAGAGAGAGAGAGAGAGAGAGAGAGAGAGAGAGAGAGAGAGAGAGAGAGAGAGAGATTGTGTGCATTGTGCCATTAAGCTGTGTGTATGTATGGGCGTGCCCACTCCTGTTGTTTGTTTACATTGTCATTCATTTTTGCACATCACTTTTTTAAGCTAAGCCTATCTATGCTGATTTTACATGCAGTTGTGTGATGTTTATTCTTAGTCTTCAGGAGATGAATTGTGTGGTGTTTATCATGCTCGTCTTGTTTCCCTGAATAAATATGTTGAGATGTGTGTGTGTGTGTGTGTGTGTGTGTGTTATTTTTAATTGTAGGAACAGGAGCTGCAATGGCTGTTGAGAGAGGAAGCTCACAGTACCCTGCATTCCATTGAACACACACTGAAGGTATTTAGTATGCTCATTAATATTCATCAGTATCATGAATATTATGTGACATTGCCTCGCTGCACTCCTATAAGTGGATTCCATTGAACACACACTGAATGTAATTAGCATGCTCATTAATGTATACTCCTCACAAAAAGTCAAGCAACAAAATCAAATTGGTGTTTAGTCAGCCTTTGAAAATGCACGGGCTAGCTTTTAATGTGCAATAATGCGTTTGGATTTTAATGATGGGCGTCAGCAAGTGTGAAGAAGGTCTGGGGAGATTGTTGGCCTTTGCTGTTGCTGAGCATGACCGTTATGGAGGTGGCAGTCTGATGGTCTGGGTGGCATTTGGACTGGAGGACGTACCGACCTAGGGGTCTTCCGGAGGGGCACTGTGAACACGATACGCTACTTGAATAACATCATCAGACCTCAAGTGATCCCCCTGATGAAATAGCATGGTGGTAGCTTTGTGTTTGTGGACGACAACGCGCCATGTCACTGGGCTCATGTCATCAGCAATGAGTGGAACACCCACAACATTGCCCATCTTGACTGGCCACCCCCATTCCCTGACCTCAACCCGATTGAACAGGCATGGGACATGCTTAGGTGAGCTGATTCCAGCATGCCCGCCCGTCC
>CM065702.1:972075-987612 GCA_017654935.2 Phymorhynchus buccinoides
AAAGGCCTATGGTCAACTGTAATATACTGTCAATACCACCACAGTAACAAAGGCCTATGGTCAACTGTAATATACTGTCAATACCACCACAGTAACAAAGGCCTATGGTCAACTGTAATATACTGTCAATACCACCACAGTAACAAAGGCCTATGGTCAACTGTAATATACTGTCAATACCATCACAGTAACAAAGGCCTATGGTCAACTGTAATATACTGTCAATACCACAGTAACAAAGGCCTATGGTCAACTGTAATATACTGTCAATACCACCACAGTAACAAAGGCCTATGGTCAACTGTAGCATACTGTCAATACCACAGTAACAAAGGCCTATGGTCAACTGTAATATACTGTCAATACCACCACAGTAACAAAGGCCTATGGTCAACTGTAATATACTGTCAATACCACAGTAACAAAGGCCTATGGTCAACTGTAATATACTGTCAATACCACCACAGTAACAAAGGTCTATGGTCAACTGTAATATACTGTCAATACCACCACAGTAACAAAGGCCTATGGTCAACTGTAATATACTGTCAATACCACCACAGTAACAAAGGCCTATGGTCAACTGTAATATACTGTCAATACCACAGTAACAAAGGCCTATGGTCAACTGTAATATACTGTCAATACCACCACAGTAACAAAGGCCTATGGTCAACTGTAATATACTGTCAATACCACAGTAACAAAGGCCTATGGTCAACTGTAATATACTGTCAATACCACCACAGTAACAAAGGCCTATGGTCAACTGTAATATACTGTCAATACCACCACAGTAACAAAGGCCTATGGTCAACTGTAATATACTGTCAATACCACCACAGTAACAAAGGTCTATGGTCAACTGTAATATACTGTCAATACCACCACAGTAACAAAGGCCTATGGTCAACTGTAATATACTGTCAATACCACAGTAACAAAGGCCTATGGTCAACTGTAATATACTGTCAATACCACCACAGTAACAAAGGCCTATGGTCAACTGTAATATACTGTCAATACCATCACAGTAACAAAGGCCTATGGTCAACTGTAATATACTGTCAATACCACCACAGTAACAAAGGCCTATGGTCAACTGTAATATACTGTCAATACCACAGTAACAAAGGCCTATGGTCAACTGTAATATACTGTCAATACCACCACAGTAACAAAGGCCTATGGTCAACTGTAATATACTGTCAATATCACAGTAACAAAGGCCTATGGTCAACTGTAATATACTGTCAATACCACAGTAACAAAGGCCTATGGTCAACTGTAATATACTGTCAATACCACAGTAACAAAGGCCTATGGTCAACTGTAATATACTGTCAATACCACAGTAACAAAGGCCTATGGTCAACTGTAATATACTGTCAATACCACAGTAACAAAGGCCTATGGTCAACTGTAATATACTGTCAATACCACCACAGTAACAAAGGCCTATGGTCAACTGTAATATACTGTCAATACCATCACAGTAACAAAGGCCTATGGTCAACTGTAATATACTGTCAATACCATCACAGTAACAAAGGCCTATGGTCAACTGTAATATACTGTCAATACCATCACAGTAACAAAGGCCTATGGTCAACTGTAATATACTGTCAATACCATCACAGTAACAAAGGCCTATGGTCAACTGTAATATACTGTCAATACCACCACAGTAACAAAGGCCTATGGTCAACTGTAATATACTGTCAATACCATCACAGTAACAAAGGTCTATGGTCAACTGTAATATACTGTCAATACCACAAACACAGTAACAAAGGTCTATGGTCAACTGTAATATACTGTCAATACCACCACAGTAACAAAGGCCTATGGTCAACTGTAATATACTGTCAATACCACCACAGTAACAAAGGCCTATGGTCAACTGTAATATACTGTCAATACCACAGTAACAAAGGTCTATGGTCAACTGTAATATACTGTCAATACCACCACAGTAACAAAGGCCTATGGTCAACTGTAATATACTGTCAATACCACAGTAACAAAGGCCTATGGTCAACTGTAATATACTGTCAATACCACAGTAACAAAGGCCTATGGTCAACTGTAATATACTGTCAATACCACAGTAACAAAGGCCTATGGTCAACTGTAATATACTGTCAATACCACAGTAACAAAGGCCTATGGTCAACTGTAATATACTGTCAATGCCACAGTAACAAAGGCCTATGGTCAACTGTAATATACTGTCAATACCACAGTAACAAAGGCCTATGGTCAACTGTAATATACTGTCAATACCACAGTAACAAAGGCCTATGGTCAACTGTAATATACTGTCAATACCACAGTAACAAAGGCCTATGGTCAACTGTAATATACTGTCAATACCACAGTAACAAAGGCCTATGGTCAACTGTAATATACTGTCAATACCACAGTAACAAAGGCCTATGGTCAACTGTAATATACTGTCAATACCACAGTAACAAAGGCCTATGGTCAACTGTAATATACTGTCAATACCACAGTAACAAAGGCCTATGGTCAACTGTAATATACTGTCAATGCCACCACAGTAACAAAGGCCTATGGTCAACTGTAATATACTGTCAATACCACAGTAACAAAGGTCTATGGTCAACTGTAATATACTGTCAATACCACAGTAACAAAGGCCTATGGTCAACTGTAATATACTGTCAATACCACAGTAACAAAGGCCTATGGTCAACTGTAATATACTGTCAATACCACCACAGTAACAAAGGCCTATGGTCAACTGTAATATACTGTCAATGCCACAGTAACAAAGGCCTATGGTCAACTGTAATATACTGTCAATACCACCACAGTAACAAAGGCCTATGGTCAACTGTAATATACTGTCAATACCACAGTAACAAAGGCCTATGGTCAACTGTAATATACTGTCAATACCACCACAGTAACAAAGGCCTATGGTCAACTGTAATATACTGTCAATACCCACAGTAACAAAGGCCTATGGTCAACTGTAATATACTGTCAATACCACCACAGTAACAAAGGCCTATGGTCAACTGTAATATACTGTCAATGCCACAGTAACAAAGGCCTATGGTCAACTGTAATATACTGTCAATACCACAGTAACAAAGGCCTATGGTCAACTGTAATATACTGTCAATACCACCACAGTAACAAAGGCCTATGGTCAACTGTAATATACTGTCAATACCACCACAGTAACAAAGGCCTATGGTCAACTGTAATATACTGTCAATACCACAGTAACAAAGGCCTATGGTCAACTGTAATATACTGTCAATACCACCACAGTAACAAAGGCCTATGGTCAACTGTAATATACTGTCAATACCACAGTAACAAAGGCCTAGGGTCATCTGTAATATACTGTCAATACTACCACAGTAACAAAGGCCTAGGGTCAACTGTAATATACTGTCAATACCACCACAGTAACAAAGGCCTATGGTCAACTAATATACTGTCAATACCACAGTAACAAAGGCCTATGGTCAACTGTAATATACTGTCAATACCACCACAGTAACAAAGGCCTATGGTCAACTGTAATATACTGTCAATACCACAGTAACAAAGGTATAGGGTCAACTGTAATATACTGTCAATACCACCACAGTAACAAAGACCTATGGTCAACTGTAATATACTGTCAATACCACAGTAACAAAGGCCTATGGTCAACTGTAATATACTGTCAATACCACCACAGTAACAAAGGCCTATGGTCAACTGTAATATACTGTCAATACCACAGTAACAAAGGCCTATGGTCAACTGTAATATACTGTCAATACCACCACAGTAACAAAGGCCTATGGTCAGCTGTAATATACTGTCAATGCCACCACAGTAACAAAGGCCTATGGTCAACTGTAATATACTGTCAATACCACCACAGTAACAAAGGCCTATGGTCAACTGTAATATACTGTCAATACCATCACAGTAACAAAGGCCTATGGTCAACTGTAATATACTGTCAATACCACCACAGTAACAAAGGCCTATGGTCAACTGTAATATACTGTCAATACCACCACACAGTAACAAAGGCCTATGGTCAACTGTAATATACTGTCAATACCACCACAGTAACAAAGGCCTATGGTCAACTGTAATATACTGTCAATACCACCACAGTAACTAAGGCCTATGGTCAACTGTAGCATACTGTCAATACCACAGTAACAAAGGCCTATGGTCAACTGTAATATACTGTCAATACCACAGTAACAAAGGTCTAGGGTCAACTGTAATATACTGTCAATACCACCACAGTAACAAAGACCTATGGTCAACTGTAATATACTGTCAATACAACAGTAACAAAGGCCTATGGTCAACTGTAATATACTGTCAATACCACAGTAACAAAGGCCTATGGTCAACTGTAATATACTGTCAATACCACCACAGTAACAAAGGCCTATGGTCAACTGTAATATACTGTCAATACCACAGTAACAAAGGCCTATGGTCAACTGTAATATACTGTCAATACCATCACAGTAACAAAGGTCTATGGTCAACTGTAATATACTGTCAATACCACAGTAACAAAGGCCTATGGTCAACTGTAATATACTGTCAATACCATCACAGTAACAAAGGTCTATGGTCAACTGTAATATACTGTCAATACCACAGTAACAAAGGCCTATGGTCAACTGTAATATACTGTCAATACCACCACAGTAACAAAGGCCTATGGTCAACTGTGATATACTGTCAATACCATCACAGTAACAAAGGCCTATGGTCAACTGTAATATACTGTCAATGCCACAGTAACAAAGGCCTAGGGTCAACTGTAATATACTGTCAATACCACCACAGTAACAAAGTCCTAGGGTCAACTGTGATATACTGTCAATACCACCACAGTAACAAAGGCCTAGGGTCAACTGTAATATACTGTCAATACCACAGTAACAAAGGCCTATGGTCATCTGTAATATACTGTCAATACCACAGTAACAAAGTCCTATGGTCAACTGTAATATACTGTCAATACCACAGTAACAAAGGCCTATGGTCAACTGTAATATACTGTCAATACCACCACAGTAACAAAGGCCTATGGTCAACTGTAATATACTGTCAATACCACAGTAACAAAGGCCTATGGTCAACTGTAATATACTGTCAATACCATCACAGTAACAAAGGTCTATGGTCAACTGTAATATACTGTCAATACCACAGTAACAAAGGCCTATGGTCAACTGTAATATACTGTCAATACCATCACAGTAACAAAGGTCTATGGTCAACTGTAATATACTGTCAATACCACAGTAACAAAGGCCTAGGGTCAACTGTAATATACTGTCAATACCACCACAGTAACAAAGGCCTATGGTCAACTGTGATATACTGTCAATACCATCACAGTAACAAAGGCCTATGGTCAACTGTAATATACTGTCAATCATGCCACAGTAACAAAGGCCTAGGGTCAACTGTAATATACTGTCAATACCACCACAGTAACAAAGTCCTAGGGTCAACTGTGATATACTGTCAATACCACCACAGTAACAAAGGCCTATGGTCATCTGTAATATACTGTCAATACCACAGTAACAAAGTCCTAGGGTCAACTGTGATATACTGTCAATACCACCACAGTAACAAAGGCCTATGGTCAACTGTGATATACTGTCAATACCACCACAGTAACAAAGGCCTATGGTCAACTGTAATATACTGTCAATACCACCACAGTAACAAAGGCCTATGGTCAACTGTAATATACTGTCAATACCACCACAGTAACAAAGGCCTATGGTCAACTGTAATATACTGTCAATACCACAGTAACAAAGGCCTAGGGTCATCTGTAATATACTGTCAATACCACCACAGTAACAAAGGTCTATGGTCAACTGTAATATACTGTCAATACCACAGTAACAAAGGTCTAGGGTCATCTGTAATATACTGTCAATACCACCACAGTAACAAAGGCCTATGGTCATCTGTAATATACTGTCAATACCACAGTAACAAAGTCCTAGGGTCATCTGTAATATACTGTCAATACCACAGTAACAAAGGCCTAGGGTCAACTGTAATATACTGTCAATACCACAGTAACAAAGGCCTATGGTCAACTGTAATATACTGTCAATACCATCACAGTAACAAAGGCCTATGGTCAACTGTAATATACTGTCAATACCATCACAGTAACAAAGGCCTATGGTCAACTGTAATATACTGTCAATACCACAGTAACAAAGGCCTAGGGTCAACTGTGATACATTGTCCATACCACCAGACAGTTATAAATATTAAGTTCAAACTCTCATTGCGCTCTCCCAGTTCCGTCGAGTTTATAGCCTTCATAGGCTCCTACGACGTACGAATTCAGATCCAGATCCAGAATGAATTGTCCCTGTTTCAAGCACTAGGACAACCCTACATTGTTGGTATATAGTAATAAATAAATGATAATTATTATGATAATTGTAATGATAATGATCCCTGTTTCAGGACATTCGCTTCAAGCACAAGGACAAAGGCAAGGACAGCCAGGTCTACAGGACCACGATTCTTCAGGATAAACACTGGAAAATACAACAGGTGAATAAGGAAGTAACGATTCTTCAGCATAAACACTGGAAAATACAACAGGTGAATAAGGAAGTAACGATTCTTCAGCATAAACACTGGAAAATACAACAGGTGAATAAGGAAGTAACGATTCTTCAGCATAAACAATGGAAAATACAACATGAATAAGGAAGTAACGATTCTTCAGCATAAACACTGGAAAATACAACAGGTGAATAAGGAAGTAACGATTCTTCAGCATAAACAATGGAAAATACAACAGGTGAATAAGGAATTAACGATTCTTCACCATAAACAATGGAAAATACAACAGGTGAATAAGGAAGTAACGATTCTTCACCATAAACACTGGAAAATACAACAGGTGAATAAGGAAGTAACGATTCTTCACCATAAACACTGGAAAATACAACAGGTGAATAAGGAAGTAACGATTCTTCACCATAAACAATGGAAAATACAACAGGTGAATAAGGAAGTAACGATTCTTCACCATAAACAATGGAAAATACAACAGGTGAATAAGGAAGTAACGATTCTTCACCATAAACAATGGAAAATACAACAGGTGAATAAGGAAGTAACGATTCTTCACCATAAACAATGGAAAATACAACAGGTGAATAAGGAAGTAACGATTCTTCACCATAAACAATGGAAAATACAACAGGTGTGTCACGAAATCCCCCGCTCGATCTTGATCAGAGATCGGGAGAGGGAAAGCGTGAACCCCGAGGAGAGTCTCGCACGCCCAAACAGACAAACTCACAGGAGAAGGCACACGCGCACACCAGAAATACAATACAAAACAAGACTATTTATTATAATCAAGCAGACACACACTTACACAATTCAATACATTCAACGTTTAACAAATTATCTACATAATATACATGGCATTCAAAAGTTTGTCCAAGGAATAAACTAAAGCCGGCAACTTGACTAATTAACTAAAAGAAAGTTTGTATGCAGAAACACAAATTGAAGAAAAAACGACGAAAGGGCAGACGAAGAAGAGATGTCCAACAAAACAAACAGCAGAGCGTCCGAAGAAGAGGAAGAAGAAGACAGGGGGAAAACTAAAGTCAGTAGAAGAAAAGCTGACGCCCCTCCTAGGGCAGACTACAGCAGCTGAAACGGAAGAGGAGAAACGGCAGAGGTCGCCTCCAGACTCCTCAACAGGAACGGTCGAAGCCTGGCCCAAACCCACAGACAGGCCCACGGATCGGGCCTAACACGGGGCCAGACGGAAAGGCGGGCGGCCTCTCACAGCCGGAAACGGGGAAAAGTGGTTGACCGAGCGGTCAACCAGGCAGCAACAGGTCAGGTCGGGAACATGACCAAAGGCACCACAGGAACCCAGGAACACTGGTACCCAGGTACCCAGGTGCAGGTACACAGGTACATGATCAGGTTCAGGACTAGGAAAAACCAAAACAAAAACCTGGTTTTGAACACCCAGAGTAACAACAGTTTTGTGTTTCCCCAAAAACAAATTCCCCAGCAGTCCTCTTCAGGGATGTAAAAACCCACCCTCTTTAAACTTGGTTCTCTCCAAGAACCCCAAAACGCTGAACAACATGTTCTTTACAATCCTTTTACACACGACTCAGTCTAGGGGTAATATTTCATCAAAAGGATTAACTAAAAGGTTTCACTTTTTCTGGAACAACAAGGCTTTCATACATTTAGAAAATTCCAGCTTTTCAAATACAAAAATTAACAATTAAATTCTGAAAATTTTACAGCTTTTCAGATACAAGAATGGACACTTAAATTCTTCTGAAAATATCACATAAAATTTCACCACCAAAAATATGTCCTTTCCATTCTCATTTCTTCCAGAAGGCGGATGAACTACAGGCAAAAGAATGTATTTCCCCAAAATAACAATCCACAATGTACTTCAAAAAGTCAAAAAGCCTTGAAAACATTAATGCCACTTTCTCTCAAAAATAAAAACAGAAACGGGGATGAACGCTTTACAAAGCCCCTATCAGCATAGCTAGAAGCGCAACTGGAATAACCCTCTGTTATCCAGCTCTCCGCAGAGTCTCTTAACACCTAATTCAGCTAGGACGACGGCCGCAAGATTAAACATAGGCCGCGAGGTTAAACATAGGCTGCGAGATTAAACATAGGCCGCGAGGCCCACTATTTCCGAAACCGAACCGCGCCCCAAATGCCCAAGAATGTAGCTCACAAGTCAAGCTTTCGGAAAAGAGCACACCCAACTTGGGTTATCTCCCGCAACAAAAAATAACACGCGTGCATGCATTTAGGATTCTGAATCTCTGTGAGCCCAAATACACGTTTTGCACTGAAAAATGACTTGTACGGCCTAAGCACACAAATGGCGAGTAAAAATATTGATTAAAAAATATGTGCTGAGTTCAAGTACCAAATTCTACAACCGGCAAAAACCTATCCAACTGACAAGTCACGACCCAGCCAGCCAGTATCTTAACACCTTATGCTAAAATCAAGAAAATAATAAGAAAAATGAACCAAAGAAAACACACACAAATACACATGTTAGTAAACCTATAACTAGCTATTCTACATTGTTACGCGCGCGTTGTTGTACGACTTTTAACAGGATTAATACTAATTTTATGAAGCTACTGACCAAACTTCCAAGTGGCGGAATGAAGAAGAAGAATCCTCCCCACAAGACAGTCGCAGCTCTGGTCTCACCAAGGGCTCAAGGTAAGCACGAGCAGGTAAAAGGGGGTTCCAGACCGGCCACAGCTTTCTTCCAGGACTCCAGTGAACGCCAGGGACGATGACGGGGAAGGGAGGACGATGAGGAACCAAATAAAAAGGGTGAAGATGGCGATGAGGATGAAGAGAAGAGACGATTTCAGCCGAAGCTCAACAGCTTCGCTACCCCCACGTCTAAGCCTCATGCAGGGTAAAAAGTTGAATACAGGATCCTTCAGGGACGTGGCCCTCACCACACCTCAGCACTGGGCGGCCGTAGGTGGACAAAAGAATGACAAGGAGAAAGGATGAAGCGATGAAACGATGTTGACTAACTGAAGGAAAAATATGGAGTGACGTTCGACCGGTTTAAAGCTCATGAAGTCGCAAGTTGAATGTGCACGCATTTCATGGGTAGGTTGTCTCCCTTAGTGTGTGTCAAGAAGGGGAAAGACCTCGGGGTCCTTTGTGATCGAGTGGTAGACGGTGCCTTTCTCTGTCTGTTCGGGAAGAACATGTCACAGACTTGTGACAAGGTGAATACTGCCCTAAACCAAGGAATAAGGAATTAACGATTCTTCAGCATTGTTGTATTTCTTGGCACACCTAAATTAACCCACTCCAGGAAGGTTCCACACATTCGCAACACACACAGGGACATCTTTACTGACCATTTAACTGGTGGCAAGGTGTTGTAGCCCGCACCGGGAGAGCGCCGGGGGCTGTCACGTTCGGTCCTGTAGACTGTAGTAGCAGTGTAGCCCGCACCGGGAGAGCGCCCGGGGCTGTCACGTTCGGTTAGTCTTGTTCGGTGTCGAAGGTCTTGGATGGTCTTCTTCGTTGGTCTGAAGGTCTTCTTCGTTAGTCTGAAGGTCTTCTTCGGTAGTTTTCTTATCCTCTTGGGTCGACGCCGCAGAGCTGGAGATGTGGGTTGTCGTCTCTCAGACAGCTCAATACGGAATGCCGTCTAGGCCAATGTAGCACCCGAAGCAATTCAGTGAGTACACCGACGTCACAACCGCTTCCGGTGCACAGAATATACGCACAGCACACAGAACGAAACATACGAAACATACACCACAGGTGCGACACAACACTCCCCCCAACCTTATGATGAAAGTCCTTCAGCCGAGGGAACAGTTAAAACACACAAATGTCCGACCTAGGTGAATACTCAAAACCCCAGAGAAATAGGGTCTCAAATTCAGTTACAAACCACTGCTGCAACTGACTAACTCATACAGGTTAAATGACAAATGAACCAAAGACTATGGTTAGGTCATACACCCTATATTCAGGTTAAATTATTCTGTCCTGAATAAACCAAACACACAGGTAAGATCATCAAACTAAATATCAAGTTAAATGATGCCCAAGTTAACCGCACCTAACCCAAGTACGTTTATACATATATATATATATATATATATACACTTCAAAAATGGTCACTCCTAGACCAAATGCGTTTTAGCACAATATATTTACAAGTCAAGTTGAACTTAAAACAAACCAAATATAATGTATAGTCACATAATGTCACATTCAAGTTGGTCTCAAGTCAGGTACGGTTACAATGAGGTCAGGTTACAGTCAGGTAGGAGACATGTCCGGAAGAGGTAGGGGCAGCCCTGAATGGAACTACCCGGCTAGCAGAAAAGAACTAGAGTGTTCTGAGTGGTGGTTTCCAGCAAGTCCTCAGCCGACAAAGACAGATGGGGTGCCACACACGCCGCGACCGAGTACAGCTGACTCAGAGCTGACCAACCTTCCCCAGGAATGGTGAAATGAGGTGCATCGGTCTCCAGGAGAATCCGACTCAGATGCACACTCTGCAGTGCCATCTTTTGAGCCGGGTTGAACCGGTTTACCTGACGAGTGAATCCACAGTAGGTTTGAGGGTAAGCCGTTGTCCATAGCTCAAGAGCTCTGGTGTCCCCATTGAAACAGTGCAAATAGATCTTTTGACCCTTGGGGATCTTTACCTTCTGCACCAGGTGCAAGAGAACAACATAAGCTTCGATAGCATTGCTGATGTCTAGCCCCCTACAGTGGAACACCAACACATGTTCATCTCTGGCCAAAGAGAGGATCTTTAGGATATCCTCAGCCTGTTTGGACCAGGTCACAACATCCGTCGTGTAGTCCAATCCGATCTCCCCTAAGACCTTCACCCTGGGGTTGGAGAGTAGCCCACGAAGCCTGCTGATAGCTTGTTGTCGCTGACGTTCCGTGTATCTGGAGGAATGTTTTGGGTGGAATCCAACAGCCACCACCAAGTTCGGGGGAAACATGGCCAGATCCGCAAGTGTCGGGTAAGAGTACGGATCACAGAATGAGGTGCAAGCACCCTCCATCTGGACCTCCTCACCCGAACGCACAGGGGTATTGGCCAAGACTTTGTCCACACCAGAACCTGGGGGCAAGGACATGAAAGCCACCGTTCTGTCCAGGTGGAAATGAGCATCAAATGCTCTTGGCTTAGGTGGCGCCTGCGTTGTTAGCTCTTTTGCTGACGCCGGTTGTTTTTGGCGCCAGTGTTCCCGCCACGTTGGAATCATCAGTACCACCATCACCAAGCCGATCCGCCAATGGATCAGACTGGAGATGGTGGGAGGGAACAATGTTGGGCTAGATTGGGGATCTTCTCCCAACATTTGGCCAACAGATCTCATGGCTTGTATCTCACTCTCAGAGAGTGAGGCATTGCTCAAGAGAGAGTTTGCCAATGTGTCTTGAATTTTGACCTTGTCCAGTAATTCCTGCCACCCTGTCGCATTAGTCACTAACCAGGCCCTAGCCTGGATCAACGCCTGATATCTATCTGCCAGCACACTACCTGAGTCCGGTGGAAGACCATCATGGTACACTCCCGGCAGATGACATTCAGATCGTCTTCTGGTCCGGCCCGGAGTGTGCTGCTTCAGTGCCGGACCTCAAGCAGCATGCGCTGGGACAGGACAGACAGACTCCGGGGCAGAAGGAGCCGCGAAGGTCACGGACAAACCAGGCCCATACGGAGTGTAGACTCCCACCACAGACTCTGACCTTCTGTCACATTTCGAGGCAGAGGAGGACTCAGACCTAGACGCGGCACTAGACCTCGCTTCAGACTCAGCCCTCTTACCTCGGTTCCGCTTCCTCCCACGGCTACAGGGTTTTCTGCCACCTGGAGTTGACTGACCATGGCCCGAAAATTGCCACCGGCCCGGAAGTGCCCTGGTGCTCATCCATTCTCTCCTTACCCTTTATCCCACTTCTGACACCAATGTTGTATTTCTTGGCACACCTAAATTAACCCACTCCAGGAAGGTTCCACACATTCGCAACACACACAGGGACATCTTTACTGACCACTTAACTGGTGGCAAGGTGTTGTAGCCCGCACCGGGAGAGCGCCGGGGGCTGTCACGTTCGGTCCTGTAGACTGTAGTAGCAGTGTAGCCCGCACCGGGAGAGCGCCGGGGGCTGTCACGTTCGGTTAGTCTTGTTCGGTGTCGAAGGTCTTGGTTGGTCTTCTTCGTTGGTCTGAAGGTCTTCTTCATTAGTCTGAAGGTCTTCTTCGGTAGTTTTCTTATCGTCTTGGGTCGACGCCGCAGAGCTGGAGATGTGGGTTGTCGTCTCTCAGACAGCTCAATACGGAATGCCGTCTAGGCCAATGTAGCACCCGAAGCAGAGGACAATTCAGTGAGTACACCGACGTCACAACCGCTTCCGGTGCACAGAATATACGCACAGCACACAGAACGAAACATACAAAACACACCACAGGTGCGACACAACAGCATAAACAGTGGAAGATACGACAGATGAATACTGCCCTAAACCAAGGAATAAGGAATTGTGTGTGTGTTCTTTTATTATTACTAGTGCAACGCCTAGTACTGGCAATGCACCGTACTGAACGCCTAGTAACGGTAACGCCAAGTACTGGTAACGCTGAGTACAGCAAATTTGAAGCGATTTGGTTAAGAAACGGCGGAGTTATAAGGCCCCGTTTCCCATTGGCGCTGCTCTGAGAGTGACGCGCTCTCCCGATTCTCTTCCAATTTGCTGCCAGGCTTTGCCCGGGCCATAGCAAGCATGACAGCAAATTTGAGGCGATTCGGTTAAGAAACGGCGGAGTTATTCATGAGAAAGGTGAAGCGGCATATATTCTGAACCGATTCGCTTCCGGTTTGGCACACCGATAGTCACCGTCCCCGGTCATCTACCTGCCAAATGTGAAGGCAATCGGTCCAGAAATGCCGGAGATACGGCACCGAGAGGCCGGCGGATGCTCGTTTCGCGCATTTGCGAAACCACGCAAATGACACGGCCCCCCCCCCCCCCCCCACACACACACACACTTTGGCTTTTTACTATATGATTTTATCATCATATAGGCCCTTGAAAAAGGACAAAGATTTGTGTGTTGATCATGAATAATGTGTTTCTAGGATCAATCTTCACAATATGGAATTTTACTGGTGTTGCCATCATACATGAGATGAGAATAATATGTAACACACAATCCATCATACATGATCCAATAGATGAGAATAGTATGTAACACACAATCCATCATACATGATTGAGATGAGAATAATATGTAACACACAATCCATCATACATGATCTATGAGATGAGAATAGTATGTAACACACAATCCATCATACATGATCCATGAGATGAGAATAATATGTAACACACAATCCATCATACATGATCCATGAGATGAGAATAGTATGTAACACACAATCCATCATACATGATCCATGAGATGAGAATAATATGTAACACACAATCCATCATACATGATTGAGATGAGAATAATATGTAACACACAATCCATCATACATGAGATGAGAATAGTATGTAACACACAATCCATCATACATGATCCATGAGATGAGAATAGTATGTAACACAATCCATCATACATGATCCATGAGATGAGAATAATATGTAACACACAATCCATCATACATGATTGAGATGAGAATAGTATGTAACGCACAATCCATCATTCATGATTGAGATGAGAATAATATGTAACACACAATCCATCGTACATGATTGAGATGAGAATAGTATGTAACACACAATCCATCATACATGAGATGAGAATAGTATGTAACATGACAATCCATCATACATGATCCATGAGATGAGAATAGAATAATATGTAACACACAATCCATCATACATGATCCATGAGATGAGAATAGTATGTAACACACAATCCATCATTCATGATTGAGATGAGAATAGTATGTAACGCACAATCCATCATTCATGATTGAGATGAGAATAGTATGTAACGCACAATCCATCATTCATGATTGAGATGAGAATAATATGTAACACACAATCCATCATACATGATCCAATAGATGAGAATAGTATGTAACACACAATCCATCATTCATGATTGAGATGAGAATAGTATGTAACACACAATCCATCATTCATGATTGAGATGAGAATAGTATGTAACACACAATCCATCATACATGATCCATGAGATGAGAATAGTATGTAACACACAATCCATCATTCATGATCCATGAGATGAGAATAGTATGTAACACACAAGAATAGTATGTAACACAATCCATCATACACGAGATGAGAATAATATGTAACACACAATCCATCATACATGATCCATGAGATGAGAATAATATGTAACACAATCCATCATACATGATCCATGAGATGAGAATAATATGTAACACACAATCCATCATACATGATCCAATGGATGAGAATAATATGTAACACACAATCCATCATACATGAGATGAGAATAATATGTAACACACAATCCATCATACACGAGATGAGAATAATATGTAACACACAATCCATCATACATGATCCATGAGATGAGAATAGTATGTAACACACAATCCATCATACATGAGATGAGAATAGTATGTAAACAATCCCTCATACATGATCCATGAGATGAGAATAATATGCAACACACATCATCAACAGGAGATGAGAATAGGAGTAAACACAATCCATCATACATGACCATGAGATGAGAATAATATGCAAACACACAAATCAATCATACATGAGATGAGAATAGTATGTAACACATCCATCATACCATGCTAATGAGATGAGGAATAATATGCCAACAACAATCCATTTAATACATGAGATGAGAATAAGTATGTAACGACAATCATCATACATGATTGAGATGAGAATAGTATGTAACACACAATCCCATCATAACATGATCCA
>CM065702.1:988112-1014843 GCA_017654935.2 Phymorhynchus buccinoides
CTTGCTGTCCCTCTCTCTCTCTCTGTCTCTTTTGCCTTTCTTCTTGCTGTCTCTCTCTCTCTCTCTCTTTGCCTTTCTTCTTGCTGTTCTCTCTCTCTCCTCTCTCTCTCTCTGTCTGTGCACTCCATTACCTGAACTTGCAGGGTTTGGACGATAAGGATGGGGCGGGGGTCAGGGCTGATTGTCACAGTCTATCTTTCTGTCTGTCTGTCTGTCTGTCTCTGTGCCTCTCTCTCACTCCATTACCTTGAACTTGCAGGGTTTGG
This sequence comes from Phymorhynchus buccinoides, assembly GCA_017654935.2. Classification (NCBI taxonomy): domain Eukaryota; kingdom Metazoa; phylum Mollusca; class Gastropoda; order Neogastropoda; family Raphitomidae; genus Phymorhynchus; species Phymorhynchus buccinoides. The sequence continues at coordinate 988,379 of CM065702.1, forward strand.
ACGATAAGGATGGGGCGGGGGTCTGGGCTGATTGTCACAGTCTATCTTTCTGTCTGTCTGTCTGTCTGTCTGTGCACTCCATTACTTGAACTTGCAGGGTTTGGACGATAAGGATGGGGCGGGGGTCTGGGCTGATTGTCACAGTCTATCTTTCTGTGTCTGTCTGTCTGTCTGTCTGTGCACTCCATTACTGAACTTGCAAGGGTTTGGAACGATAAGGATGGGGCGGGTCTGGGCTGATTGTCATCAGTCTATCTTTCTGTCTGTCTGTCTGTCTGTGCACTCCAACTGAACTTGCAGGGTTTGGACGATAAGGATGGGGCGGGGGTCAGGGCTGATTGTCACAGTCTATCTTCTGTCTGTGAACTTGTTTGGACTGTGTGATTTGTCCACAGTCTATCTTTCTGTCTGTCTGTGTTTCTCTCTCTATCTGTCTGTCTCTCTCTGTGTCTATCTCTCTTTCTCCACTCTCTTACCTGAACTGGTTAGGTCCAGATGGTTTGGAGGGGGCGGGGGTCTGGGCTGATTTCCATTGAGCTTCCAGCTTGCTGAATATACCTCCCGCATACTGAAAATGTAATAAATTACATAAATAATGACAATAAAAAGGAAGAAGAAGAGTTTTTAACACCCTTTCAGCTTGCTGAAAATACCTCCCACATACTGAAAATGTAATAAATTATATCAATAATGAACAAAAAGAACAGTTTTTAACACCCTTTCAGTTTGCTGAAAATATCTCTTCCATCTTTAGTGTATCATTAAACAGGATTATTCATCATAAAAGTGGCTGACGGTGAAACAGTCAAAAAAAGGTGAGGTAAATCAAAATGGCAACACTTCATAAAAAATATACTAATTTAATGAGTACATGCTATGTGAAGATCCACACTGCAGATAAGCGTAGTCCTACCTCTTTCTTGGGTCTGTCCATTTTGTCAGCACTCATTCTGAGAAGCGTAGTCCTACCTCTTTCTTGGGTCTGTCCATTTTGTCAGCACTCATTCTGAGAAGCGTAGTCCTACCTCTTTCTTGGGTCTGTCCATTTTGTCAGCACTCATTCTGAGAAGCGTAGTCCTACCTCTTTCTTGGGTCTGTCCATTTTGTCAGCACTCATTCTGAGAAGCGTAGTCCTACCTCTTTCTTGGGTCTGTCCATTTTGTCAGCACTCATTCTGAGCCTGGCCAGGTACACACGTATGTCTTTGATGCGCCGATGGTCTGCAATATATAACAAAGCAGATGATGAATGGCAATATATTATGATTCATTATTAATTATTAAGTACACACGTATGTCTTTGATGCGCCGATGGTCTGCAATATATAACAAAGCAGATGATGAATAGCAATATATTATGATTCATTATTAATTATTAAGTACACACGTATGTCTTTGATGCGCCGATGGTCTGCAATATATAACAAAGCAGATGATGAATAGCAATATATTATGATTCATTATTAATTATTAAGTACACACGTATGTCTTTGATGCGCCGATGGTCTGCAATATATAACAAAGCAGATGATGAATGGCAATATATTATGATTCATTATTAATTATTAAGTACACACGTATGTCTTTGATGCGCCGATGGTCTGCAATATATAACAAAGCAGATGATGAATAGCAATATATTATGATTCATTATTAATTATTAAGTACACACGTATGTCTTTGATGCGCCGATGGTCTGCAATATATAACAAAGCAGATGATGAATGGCAATATATTATGATTCATTATTAATTATTAAGTACACACGTATGTCTTTGATGCGCCGATGGTCTGCAATATATAACAAAGCAGATGATGAATAGCAATATATTATGATTCATTATTAATTATTAAGTACACACGTATGTCTTTGATGCGCCGATGGTCTGCAATATATAACAAAGCAGATGATGAATAGCAATATATTATGATTCATTATTAATTATTAAGTACACACGTATGTCTTTGATGCGCCGATGGTCTGCAATATATAACAAAGCAGATGATGAATGGCAATATATTATGATTCATTATTAATTATTAAGTACACACGTATGTCTTTGATGCGCCGATGGTCTGCAATATATAACAAAGCAGATGATGAATAGCAATATATTATGATTCATTATTAATTATTAAGTACACACGTATGTCTTTGATGCGCCGATGGTCTGCAATATATAACAAAGCAGATGATGAATGGCAATATATTATGATTCATTATTAATTATTAAGTACACACGTATGTCTTTGATGCGCCGATGGTCTGCAATATATAACAAAGCAGATGATGAATGGCAATATATTATGATTCATTATTAATTATTAAGTACACACGTATGTCTTTGATGCGCCGATGGTCTGCAATATATAACAAAGCAGATGATGAATGGCAATATATTATGATTCATTATTAATTATTAAGTACACACGTATGTCTTTGATGCGCCGATGGTCTGCAATATATAACAAAGCAGATGATGAATGGCAATATATTATGATTCATTATTAATTATCAAACAGATACACACGTATGTCTTTGATGCGCCGATGGTCTGCAATATATAACAAAGCAGATGATGAATAGCAATATATTATGATTCATTATTAATTATTAAGTACACACGTATGTCTTTGATGCGCCGATGGTCTGCAATATATAACAAAGCAGATGATGAATAGCAATATATTATGATTCATTATTAATTATCAAACAGATACATGGGTATGTCTTTGATGCGCCGATGGTCTGCAATATATAACAAAGCAGATGATGAATGGCAATACATTATGATTCATTATTAATTATCAAACAGATACATGGGTATGTCTTTGATTCTGCGATGGCCTGTAATATATAACACAGCAAACGATGAACAGCAATGCATTACTGTCAATTGTCAACTATTAACAGATACATGGGTATGTCTTTGATTCTGCGATGGCCTGTAATATATAACACAGCAAACGATGAACAGCAATGCATTACTGTCAATTGTCAACTATTAACAGGTACATGGGTATGTCTTTGATTCTGCGATGGCCTGTAATATATAACACAGCAAACGATGAACAGCAATGCATTACTGTCAATTGTCAACTATTAACAGGTACATGGGGATGTCATTAATGTGTGCGTGGTCTGCAGTACAACATAGTAAACAGCAACAGCAACGCATTATGATTACTGGTTCACCAGCCACATGTCGTTAATGTGTGCGTGGTCTGCAGTACAACACAGTAAACAGCAACAGCAACGCATTATGATTACTGGTTCACCAGCCACATGTCGTTAATGTGTGCGTGGTCTGCAGTACAACACAGTAAACAGCAACAGCAACGCATTATGATTACTGGTTCACCAGATACATGTAGTTAATGTGTGGTGGTCTGCAGTACAACACAGTAAACAGCAACAGCAACGCATTATGATTACTGGTTCACCAGATACATGTCGTTAATGTGTGCGTGGTCTGCAGTACAACACAGTAAACAGCAACGCATTATGATTACTGGTTCACCAGCTACATGTCGTTAATGTGTGGTGGTCTGCAGTACAACACAGTAAACAGCAACAGCAACGCATTATGATTACTGGTTCACCAGATACATGTCGTTAATGTGTGCGTGGTCTGCAGTACAACACAGTAAACAGCAACGCATTATGATTACTGGTTCACCAGATACATGTCGTTAATGTGTGGTGGTCTGCAGTACAACACAGTAAACAGCAACGCATTATGATTACTGGTTCACCAGATACATGTCGTTAATGTGTGGTGGTCTGCAGTACAACACAGTAAACAAACAGCAACGCATTATGATTACTGGTTCACCAGATACATGTCGTTAATGTGTGGTGGTCTGCAGTACAACACAGTAAACAGCAACAGCAACGCATTATGATTACTGGTTCACCAGATACATGTCGTTAATGTGTGGTGGTCTGCAGTACAACACAGTAAACAGCAACGCATTATGATTACTGGTTCACCAGCCACATGTCGTTAATGTGTGCGTGGTCTGCAGTACAACACAGTAAACAGCAACAGCAACGCATTATGATTACTGGTTCACCAGATACATGCAGATGAATCAATGCTTAGGTTCACATGCATGTCTTTGATACAGCAGTGGTCTACGATACAAATACAGCACGTCAAAAATAGTGCCCTCAATGAAAGCTCAAGCATCTTCAACTTTCTATAACTTGCTTGCCCCTTCACCAGTGCTTCACATATGATAGTAGGAAAACATAACAAGGAACTAAGTAAAAACATTAAATGGGTGGGAAACTGGCTAAACTCTGTAAAAGTCTGTTTTCTAGGCTAAAAAGGGTACTTATGGCATTCTAAAATATCTTTGGAATATAGGTGAAAATAGTCCCAAAGTATTCTTTAAAATGTTTGATAGTCAAATCCAACCAATTCTTACCTATGGTTCAGAAGTTTGGGGACTAATGGTGGATCATACTGTTCTTGAAAGAGTTCATACATTTGCTGTTAAATGTCTTCTTAATGTAAGCATTAAAACACCAACCACGTTGATATATTGTGAAACAGGAACATATCCACTATACATAACTACGTATACAAATTGTGTAAAATATTGGTTAAAAATAACTAGAATGCATATTCCTTTAAAAGCCTACACAAAACGTTATATGATCTCCATTGTAGAAATAAAACTAATTGGGCATCATTTGTTTTACTTTATACAGATATGGTTTTGGTTATGTTTGGGAAAACCAGGGAGTTGAAAATGTTAAGAAATTCTTATATACTTTTAAAAGGAGATTGTTTGATTGTCATTTGCAAGATCTCGAATACACAGTCATTACCCATGAACGATATTCACTGTATTCCGCATTGATGCAGTTACAAGACCCTCCACAATACGTGAACTTAATTACAAATTCTTTCATACGAAAATTTATCACGAGAATTAGATTGGGTGTATCTCCTTTAAAACCACATCGATTAAGATATTCAAACGTTCAAAACGATTTATCCTGTATTTTTTGCCCAGGCATAGAAGAATCGGAATTACATTTTATTTTTAATATGTCCTGCTTATAAAACTTTTAGAGAGCAACTATTTCCCTCAAAATACTACAATCATCCCAATGCTTTTAAATTGGTTTGATTATTTACTGACATTAAAGCATGCTCATCTCTTGCTCTTTCTAAAGCGTTTGCTTTTAGAAGTCAATCGCTTGTCTCTGGATAAATTCCTTTTCTCAAATTATTTATCCCAATTTATGGATTATATGTATGTGCAAGATTTTATTGTTCTAGTTTACATTTATTTATTGATAAAAAGTAATGATACGGGCAGAGAGGCCTAATCAATAAACACTTCAGACTTCAGACTTCAAGCTTCAGTCTTCAGACCTGAAGCCATATAACCAGCTTTTCAGAAAAAAATTCACGGCATTTATTTGTTTGATAACTTTGCTACTATTCTGTTTTCTGTGATATTTTACTGATGGACTCACCTAGAACATCCAAACGGATAATCATTGCTTGGGTTTTGGATAATACTGACAGATAAATGTTGCATCATCTTTGACGAAGTCCCAGATGCTGGCTAACTTCTCGCCATCTAATTTGCTGTATGATTTGGATGCACCATTCAGCCTTTTCTAGTCTTCAGTAAACTAGTGGGGCAAATGACGGTTATAATGCTTCTGCATACCCAGCTGTTCATGTTAGATTGCATCCAGGCTTCCTGATGAAAAGGTCAGTATGTTTTTCATAAACTAGTGGGGCAAATGACGGTTATAATGCTTCTGCATATCCAGCTGTTCATGTTAGATTGTATCCAGGCTTCCTGATGAAAAGGTCAATGTTTTTCATAAACTAGTGGGGCAAATGACGGTTATAATGCTTTGCATATCCATAGATTGTATCCAGGCTTCCTGATGAAAAGGGGTTTTTCATAAACTAGTGGGGCAAATGACGGTTATAATGCTTCTGCATACCCAGCTGTTCATGTTAGATTTTATCCAGGCTTCCTGATGAAAAGGTCAGTATGTTTTTCATAAACTAGTGGGGCAAATGACGGTTATAATGCTTCTGCATACCCAGCTGTTCATGTTAGATTGTATCCAGGCTTCCTGATGAAAAGTTCAGTATGTTTTTCAGTAAACTAGTGGGGCAAATGACGGTTATAATGCTTCTGCATACCCAGCTGTTCATGTTAGATTGTATCCAGGCTTCCTGATGAAAAGGTCAGTATGTTTTTCATAAACTAGTGGGGCAAATGACGGTTATAATGCTTCTGCATACCCAGCTGTTCATATTAGATTGCATCCAGGCTTCCTGATGAAAAGGTCAGTATGTTTTTCATCCCATCAGCATTTATCCAGAGATCATTTCTGACCAGAGTCTTTACACTGGCTACGGTTTTAACAGCCACAACGGTCATTTGACAACTGCAACAGTCACTTTTTTTAACGTTCTTCTGCCAAAGCTTCTCTCTTGCATGAAAAGTTATAAGTATAGAATTAGCCGAAAAACTTTAGAAAGAATGTATAAATCTTTTGTACTACCTTACTTTGATTATGCTGATGTCGTCTGGGATAACTGTACTGAAACAATCAAATTCACTTGAAGAATTACACTTAGAAGCCATAAGAACAATTGTTGGAGCAGTTCGTGGAACAAGTCATCAAAAGTTACATGAAGAATCTGGCTTTTGTTCATTAAAGAAAAGAAGAGAAAGACATAAAATTATTTTTTATTATAAAATTCTAAATGGTATGTGCCCTGATTATTTAACAAACATTCTACCTGGCCTTGTTGCAGACATAAACCCATACCATAGACGAAGACTCTTAGAAAGAAATGTGCCTAGATGCAAAACAGAATTATATAAAAAGCCATTTGTCCCATCTACAACACTTCTGTGGAACTCTTTGCCAAACAATATTAAAACATGCAACTCTTTAAGCACAATTAAGCGTTACTTGTCGGCAGATGATCCTGTTGTACCGCCTCATTTCTATCTTGGCAAGAGGGAACAGCAAGTGATGCACTGCCGTCTCTGTCTTGGCATGAGCGACTTAAAGAATTATATGTTTAATCGTCATCTAGTCGATGACCCATTTTGTGCTTGTGGTAACGGGGCGGAGACGGTGGAGCATTACTTGTTACATTGTATTCTCGTTAATGGAGCCCGTGCTCATACAATTTCAACACTTCCAATAGAATATTGTATTGTCGAAACACTTCTCAAGGGTAACCCTACACTACACATTAATACAAACATTTTGATATTTGAAACTGTCCATGAATATATTTCCGAAACCAACAGGTTTTAAGTCATGTTTGTATTTATTTTATTTAACTATTTATTTATCTTATTTATTAGCACTAGTAGTATTGAAATATTTAAAAAGCAATATTGTCTGTATATCAGAAACGTGTACGAATTGTGTGTGCTTCTCCAATGCTATACTGGCTGATTCACAGTTCATGTTGTACTATGGATAAATTATTGTTTTGTTTCCCCTTGGTCTCTCCCAAATTTACAAATTTGTAAACTTATTATTTATTATTATTATTATTATTATTATTATTATTATTATTATTACTTTTGTTTTGTTCACACTTAAAACTCTTGTTTGTATTCACAGTTTATATTGGTTTAAACGCAGTCTCCATCTGTTCAATCAATTGTGCAATTATGATGTTAATTTAAGGAGCACGGTATAAGCTTCGAGCTTGTTGTTGCTCTAATTGTCTTTTTGTTTGATCGTTTCCGAGTAAGTGAATAAAGATTTGCTTAAACCAAATGCCATGGATATTTGATGAACACTAAGATAGTAGTTACTGTAGCTTCCCTAAAAAGGCATGGCATCTTTTCAGTGATGATTACTGAACACACCAACAATTGCAGGCACAGCCCCCCACAAGAACACATAGACAGACATATACATGAACACACACGCAGCCACTCACATATACATACAAATACAAACACACATACTCTCTCTTACACATATTACACACATACATACACAGATACACACACACACACACACACACACACACACACACACACACACACACACACACACACACACACACACACACACACACACACACACACTCACACACAAACACACACACACTCACACACACACACATCATCATCATCATCATCATCATCATCACACCTTCCTGTCTCTGTGCGTCCTGGTTGTATCTCATAGACCGTTGTCCATCCCACACGGATTTCTTCGTTTGTCTGTACAGTTCATCAAACAATCAACCAATCAATCAATCAATCAACCAATCAATCATCCTGGTTGGATTTGATAAAATGCTCTCTTTACCACACTGATTTATTTGTCTGTACAGTTCATCAATCAATCAACCAATCAATCATCCTGGTTGGATTTGATAAAATGCTCTCTTTACCACATGGATATATTTGTCTGTACAGTTCATCAAACAATCAATCAATCAATCATCCTGGTTGGATTTGATCAAATGCTCTCTTTACCACATGGATATATTTGTCTGTACAGTTCATCAAACAATCAATCAATCAATCAATCATCCTGGTTGGATTTGATCAAATGCTCTCTTTACCACATGGATATATTTGTCTGTACAGTTCATCAAACAATCAATCAATCAATCTCTACATCCAGGTGCTATTTCATAGACTCAATCATCACACACTGGTTGGATTTCAGATCAAATGCTCTCTTTACCACCAGGTGCTATTTCATAGACTGTTCTGAATGACACACTAGTTAATCAGTCAATCTCTACATCCAGGTGCTATTTCATAGACTGTTCTTCATCACACACTAGTTAATCAGTCAATCTCTACATCCAGGTGCTATTTCATAGACTGTTCTTCATCACACACTAGTTTATTAGTTTGTGCAATCAACCAACCAACCAACCTATCAACCAACCCTTGCTGTTTCACAGTCACTGTCTGCCTGTCTGTCTGTTGTAACTCACTCAAACACAGGTGGCATGTCTGTCTGTCTGTGTGTGTCCTGTGTGTTCCTTGTTGTAACTCACTCAAACACAGGTGTCTGTCTGTCTGTCTGTCTGTCCTGTAACTCACTCAAACACAGGTGTCTGTCTGTCTGTGTGTTCCTTGTAACTCACTCAAACACAGGTGTCTGTCTGTCTGTGTGTTCCTTGTTGTAACTCACTCAAACACAGGTGTCTGTCTGTCTGTCCTTGTCTTGTTGCAACTCACTCGAACACAGGTGTCTGTCTGTCTGTGTGTTCCTTGTTGTAACTCACTCAAACACAGGTGTCTGTCTGTCTGTGTGTTCCTTGTTGTAACTCACTCAAACACAGGTGTCTGTCTGTCTGTGTGTTCCTTGTTGTAACTCACTCAAACACAGGTTCTGTCTCAGTCTGTCTGTCTGACTGTTCACTTGTCAGGTGCTATTTCTGTCTGTCTAGTTAATCAGTCAATCTCTACATCCAGGTGCTATTTCATGTCTGTCATCCAGGTGTAGACTGTCTCATCACACACTAGTCCTTCAATCACACACTAGCAATCTGTTCTTCATGTGTTCCTTGTTGTAACTCACTCAAACACAGGTGTCTGTCTGTCTGTGTGTTCCTTGTTGTAACTCACTCAAACACAGGTGTCTGTCTGTCTGTGTGTTCCTTGTTGTAACTCACTCAAACACAGGTGTCTGTCTGTCTGTGTGTTCTTGTTGTAACTCACTCAAACACAGGTGTCTGTCTGTGTGTTCCTTGTTGTAACTCACTCAAACACACTCCTTGTTGTAACTCAAACACAGGTGTCTGTCTGTCTGTGTGTTCCTGTCTGTCAGGTGTCTGTCTGTCTGTGTGTTCCTTGTTGTAACTCACTCAAACACAGGTGTCTGTCTGTCTGTGTGTTCCTTGTTGTAACTCACTCAAACACAGGTGTCTGTCTGTCTGTGTGTTCCTTGTTGCAACTCACTCTGGTTGAACACAGGTGTCTGTCTGTCTGTGTGTTCCTTGTTGTAACTCACTCAAACACAGGAGGCTGGTTGATGTCATCAGAGCAGTCTGTATGTTCCTTGTAATAACATTTGAACGAGGGACACAGGAGGCTGGGTTGTCATCAGAGCAGTCTGTATGCTCCTATGTAATAACATTTGAACGGAGGGACACAGGAGGCTTGTTGTCATCAGAGCAGTCTGTATGCTCCTATGTAATAACATTTGAACGGAGGGACACAGGAGGCTGGTTGTTGTCATCAGAGCAGTCTGGAGGGACACAGGAGGCTGGTTGATGTCATCAGAGCAGTCTGTATGCTCCTATGTAATAACATTTGAACGGAGGGACACAGGAGGCTGGTTGATGTCATCAGAGCAGTCTGTATGTTCCTATGTAATAACATTTGAACGGAGGGACACAGGAGGCTGGTTGATGTCAACAGAGCAGTCTGTATGTTTATGTAATAACATTTGAACGGAGGGACACAGGAGGCTGGTTGATGTCATCAGAGCAGTCTGTATGCTCCTATGTAATAACATTTGAACGGAGGGACACAGGAGGCTGGTTTGTCATCAGAGCAGTCTGTATGTTCCTTTGTAATAACATTTGAACGGAGGGACACAGGAGGCTGGTTGATGTCATCCAGTCTGTATTATGTAATAACATTTGAACGGAGGGACAAGGTTCATCAGAGCAGTCTGTATGCTCCTATGTAATAACATTTGAACGGAGGGACATTTAATCAGAGCAGTCTGTATGTTCCTATGTAATAACATTTGAACGGAGGGACACAGGAGGCTGGTTGATGTCATCAGAGCAGTCTGTATGTTCCTATGTAATAACATTTGAACGGAGGGACACAGGAGGCTGGTTGATGTCATCAGAGCAGTCTGTATGTTCCTATGTAATAACATTGAACGGAGGGACACAGGAGGCTGGTTGATGTCATCAGAGCAGTCTGTATGTTCCTATGTAATAACATTTGAACGGAGGGACACAGGAGGCTGGTTGATGTCATCAGAGCAGTCTGTATGCTCCTATGTAATAACATTTGTCTAGGCTGGTTGATGTCATCAGACACATTTGAACGGAGGGACACAGGAGGCTGGTTGATGTCATCAGAGCAGTCTGTATGCTCCTATGTAATAACATTTGAACGGAGGGACACAGGAGGCTGGTTGATGTCATCAGAGCAGTCTGTATGTTCCTATGTAATAACATTTGAACGGAGGGACACAGGAGGCTGGTGTGTCATCAGAGCAGTCTGTATGTCCAACACAATAACATTTGAACGGAGGGACACAGGAGGCTGGTTGATGTCATCAGAGCAGTCTGTATGTTCCTATGTAATAACATTTGAACGGAGGGACACAGGAGGCTGGTTGATGTCATCAGAGCAGTCTGTATGCTCCTATGTAATAACATTTGAACGGAGGGACACAGGAGGCTGTTGATGTCATCAGAGCAGTCTGTATGTTCCTATGTAAGATGTCATCAGAGCAGTCTGTATGTTCCTATGTAATAACATTTGAACGGAGGGACACAGGAGGAGCAGTCTGTATGCTCCTATGTAATAACATTTATGTCATCAGAGCCAAGTTTCAAAATGAAAGTAATTGGTCAAAGGTCAAGGCCACCGGAGCCGAAGCCGAAACTGCTGCCGGGCAAGATTCTCTCTGACGCAGGGGTGCTGTAAAGTGTAGGTGTAGACTGTTGATGGCTGGTTGATGGCTGGTTGATGGCTGGTTGATGCAGCGTTTTCATGCTCTTGTTGTTTTGCTGTAATTTATGTGAAGGAGTTCTAGAATAAATTAACGCAGGTTTTGACCATTTCTTTACCTGGTAACAATGCTTTTCACAACATAATAAAATCTATCATCATCATCGTTATCATCACCTATTATTTCGTTATCACCCATTTCATTGTTGCTGTTATCACCAAACATCATCATCATCATCATCACCACCAGTCACCATCGCTGTTATCACCAAACTCATCATCATCGTTGGACACCTCTCTCTCTACAGTCATCATCATCATCATCACCTGTTATTTCATCATCACCCATTTCATCATCGCTGTTATCACCAAACTCATCATCATCGTTGGACACCTCTCTCTCTACAGTCATCATCATCATCATCACCTGTTATTTCATCATCACCCATTTCATCATCGCTGTTATCACCAAACTCATCATCATCGTTGTACACCTCTCTCTCTACAGTCATCATCATCATCATCACCTGTTATTTCATCATCACCCATTTCATCATCGCTGTTATCACCAAACTCATCATCATCGTTGGACACCTCTCTCTCTACAGTCATCATCATCATCATCACCTGTTATTTCATCATCACCCATTTCATCATCGCTGTTATCACCAAACTCATCATCATCGTTGGACACCTCTCTCTCTACAGTCAGAGCCTGCAAACTGGGGCGTGGTCGACCAGCCTGAAAAACACAGAACAGAACAGGACACGCAGAATGAGAACAATTCATAAGACGTGCATCAAATTGTCACTAAAACTACAAACAGGACACGCAGAATGAGAACAATTCATAAGACGTGTGCTAAAGTAATAGGCAAAAGAATGATTCAAAACACTAACAATTTCAGAAAAACACCAAACAATTGCACAGAAGACTGACACAGGCTACAGCAACAATCTCTAACTGCTTCCCTGCAAATGCGTACGCAAGCACGCGCGCACCCCCACACACATGCGGACACATACACACCCACCCACACCCACACACAAACTACATAATTATACCTCCATCTTACTATCCTGACCCCCACCATTAACAGTGCAAGTCCTTGCTTACATGGTTACCAGAACCAATAGTGGATTGTACATGTTAATCATTTCTTCGTTCCACAACACAACATGTACCTTCTACCAGCTATTCCAAAGTCAATTTTTTATTTCAACACATATGTGCAAAATATACATTGTAAGGTATAACTTTTTAATATGAATCCAACGGTATCCATTTTTTCCCTCTAAGACAATTAGATCATGAGTTATGATTTTTTGAATATTTAATTTTTACGCTCTTTTTGTGTCATATTGCCAATTCGTGTATTGTTCAACTTTAAAGATCTTCATATTAAAACTGGTTAGGCCAATATAAACAAGTGCTGTTTCTCCAAGACAATAAGTATGTGGACTACATGCTTGATTTATTACAGAAGCCTGTTCCATTCCCAAGTGCCTCAAAATCACTTGTGAAGTTGGTAAAAATAGCGTTTTTGTGTGTACAGAATGATAACATAAAATGTGTAAATAGGCTAATTTCATATCTTTGGTCATAATTAACCTACAGAACTGGTTTTGGTATCATTGGAATCAGAACGACAAGCTCCTTCTAATTATTCTAAGTCTAAACCTTGACCTTGACCTTTGACCTTAAAATATGAACCTTTTTGCTTTGCTATATTGTGAGACCTGTTATACAGAATTATTTCGAAATTTGTCTGATGGTACATTGCGTTAGTCTGACATGCCCAGTTGGGTAGCTATTGGTACCTATTGCCTTACTGACCTTGACCTTGACTTTGACCTTGAAAACTTACATTTTTGTCTTTCCGATATCTTGCAGTGTACTGTACAGAATTAGTTCAAATTTCGTTGGGCAGTTTATTACTAGAAGCTGATATGCCCAGCTAGGTAATCATTAGTAACTATTGGTAACTTTTATTTTATTGACCTGTGACCTTTGACCTTGAAAGTTTTTGTTTTTTTCCTTTACAATATCTTGCGATCTACTGTGCATAATTACTTCAAATTTTGTATCGTGATACATTGCTTAAAACTGGCATGCTAAACTGGGTAACTAGTGCCATGTATTGACTTTGACCTTTGACCTTGAAAGGTCAATGTTTTGCTTTTACAATATTTTGTAATCTACTGTACATAATCACTTACAGTTTTGTAAGGTAGTATATTGCCTAAAGCTGACTTACCCAACTGGATAACCATTGGTAACTATTTCAATGTTGACCTTGACCTTTGACCTTGAAAGGTCAATTTTTGTCTTTGCAATAATCTTGTGATCTACTGTACAGAATAATTTCAAATTTTGTAGAGTGATATATTGCTTAAAACTGACATGCCCAACTGGGTAACTAGTGGCATGTATTGACTTTGACCTTTGACCTTGAGAGGTCCATTTTTTTTGCTTTTACAATATATTAATGTGATATACTGTACAGAATCAGCTACAATTTTGTGCAACCTATTACTTAAAAGCTGGTAAGATGATATGATACATTAGCTTTAAGTAATATGTTAGACTCTTAGCCTCTAGGACCCTCTATCCTGCCTCTAGGACCCTCTATACAGTAAGTGAAGTTCCTGTGACCCCTTGTTTTGCGGGACGATTGGGAGCCCTGGTACATTGACCTTGATAACCTTGACCGTTGGCCTTGTTTGTTTCTTTGCCTGCCAAAAAACAATTCACGTCAACTGCTTATTAACCTTGACGTTTGACTTTGAATGAATGTACACGCTTTTTGTCATGCATCAACAGAAAATATCAGCTACAGTTACTATACAAGCAACTAGAATTCTGTCTAGCAGTTTCCAAGAAGAGTAAGATAATCAATGTTCGAATCAACTATTCTAAAGACTTCACTTAGCTCCACATTACTTTCAATTTCCTTTTATTAGCTTGGCGTTTTTGGTTGAACGGGCCCTCAGAAAAAGCTCAAAATCACAGCTCCGACCCTTACATAAAAAAGCTACCAAAAGAACATTGAAACCTGGCATAGAGAGCTGGAACTTTGCATAGCAAAAGGAAAGGTGTTCTTCACAGAAATGCAAAAGTTTGATGTTTGTGAAATTCCTTGTTTCTGTTTTATTGACACGTTGCCAAACTGTAATGAACAACCCACGTAATTATTGCCATTTGAAAGAAATGCTACCCTCAATCCATCGCCCCATAACAGTAACACAGGTCAGGTGTTTGATTATAATTTTATTTTTAAAAGGTGCTATCCTGAGAGAGTGAGAGAGTGAAAGTGAGAGAGAGAGAGAGAGAGTGAGAGAGAGAGAGAGAGAGAGTCAAGTCAAGTCAAGTCAAAATTATCTTTATTGACAATAAAAGAGTAAGCTTGATAAAGTTTTTATACAGAGAGAGAGAGAGAGAGAGAGAGAGAGAGAGAGAGAGAGAGAGAGAGAGAGAGAGAGAGGAGGTGGGGGTGGGGGTCTGAAGTATGAAATAATTTAATTTGTTAGGCCACGGGCCCAAACAAATCAGAGTTTACGTAAACGTAGAATTTAAGAGCAGATAGCATCATTATGAAAGCATGTTGCAATCATTCTTTGAGTGCATCTGTCCTAGCCAAATAAGCTTTATACGCATACATGTATTTACATAGCCTAGGTTATGATTTTCATTAGACAGAAGCAATGGAGAGAGAGAGAGAGAGAGAGAGAGAGAGAGAGAGAGAGAGAGAGAGAGAGAGAGAGAGAGAGAGATAACGATACTTTATTCAAGTAAAGTCCATAAGCCCTATTTGAAGGGGATAATACACAAAACAAAGAGAGAGAGGTGTGGGGGGGGTGGGGGGCTTATAGGGGGGGGGGGGGGGGGGGGGGGGGGGTATAGACAGACAGAAGACACAGAGCGAAAGAGAGACCTGGGAAGGAGTGGGGAGATGTGGGTATAGGCCTAACTATAAGAACTTTTATTGGGAAGTGATTGACTAATTTTGTTTCCATGAATGTTCTTTCTATGCGTGTGCATGTTTGTCTCCGTATGTGTGTACGCATGCATGCAAAAAAGCATGCAAAAGTGCACACACACACACATACATTAATGTTTTGAGTGTGCGCGCGTGTGAGTATGTGTGTTCGTGCGTGCGTGCGCGCGTGTCTAAAGCATTTCTCGAGACAAAAGAATAAAGATAGGGCTAGAAGTCAGGCTAGAAATGATAGTATTTGAACAAAATAATTATCGCTTTTATTAATACTTGAGCAGAACTAGGTATACATAGGCCTATTTGTAAGCATATAGGCCTAATGATTGACTGTTTAAACTGTTTACTTTTTTGGTTTGAGCTGCCATTTTGCACATACAAACACGCGCGCGCAAGTGCGCGTTTGTGTGCATGAGTGCATGGCTATATTGCATGGCTATAATGATATTCAAAATTGGATGGTTCAAAATAAACTTCAATTAAATGGTGAAAAAACCGAAGCAATGCTTGTAGGAACAAAAAAACAAACTAGCCTCTGTTTCCATAGAGTCAATCCAACTGGGTAACAATATAATTCCCCTCTCAGACTCTGTCAAAAACTTAGGTGTCACTTTGGACAATACCCTTTCCATGCAGAGTTTCCTGACTCAGACCTGTCAGTCCTGCTACTATCAAATTCGTCGCATTGGCTATATTCGTAAATATCTCTCAGATGAAGCCACAGCAAAACTTGTTACTTCCCTCATCCTATCTCGTCTTGACTACTGTAATGCTCTCCTTTCTGGCCTATCAGTCTCTTCTCTATCTTGTCTCCAGCGTATTCAAAACACAGCTGCTCGTCTTGTCCTTAGGAAGAAAAGGTTGGATCACGTTAGCCCCGATCTTCTCCGTTCTTTGCACTGGCTTCCTGTCGCAGACAGAATTGAGTATAAATTAAACACCCTTTGCTATAAATCTATCCATAAAGCTGCTCCATCTTACCTCTGCGACAATATTTCCATCTATACGCCAGCTCGCACTTTACGTTCAGTTTCTGACCCGCTTTCTCTCCAGATCCCTAGGTATAAGCTTTCAACTGTTGGTCGGCACTCTTTTGCTGTCTCAGGACCGACATCTTGGAACAAACTTCCTCTTTCCCTCCGTCAGCGATCGACCCTCTCAGCCTTCAAATCTAACCTCAAAACCCACCTGTTCCCCCGTAATTGAGGCTACACTCTCTTTCTCTTCTCTCTCTTGCCTTTAGGTCTGTTTCTCCTGTATACCATTTATGTCAAACGTGTGTGCTCGCTTTGTATTGCATTTTTGGTCGGATGTGTAGGCCCCCTCGTCCCTGTTCATGACCGCTGACTGTAGTCGGATGTGTAGGCCCCCTGGTCCCTGTTCATGTTTGCTGACTGTAGTCGGATGTGTAGGCCCCCTGGTCCCTGTTCATGACCGCTGACTGTAGTCGGATGTGTAGGCCCCCTGGTCCCTGTTCATGACCGCTGACTGTAGTCGGATGTGTAGGCCCCCTGGTCCCTGTTCATGACCGCTGACTGTAGTCGGATGTGTAGGCCCCCTGGTCCCTGTTCATGACCGCTGACTGTAGTCGGATGTGTAGGCCCCCTGGTCCCTGTTCATGACCGCTGACTGTAGTCGGATGTGTAGGCCCCCTCGTCCCTGTTCATGACTGCTGACTGTAGTCGGATGTGTAGGCCCCCTGGTCCCTGTTCATGACCGCTGACTGTAGTCCCTGGATGTGTAGGCCCCCTCGTCCCTGTTCATGACCGCTGACTGTAGTCGGATGTGTAGGCCCCCTGGTCCCTGTTCATGACCGCTGACTGTAGTCGGATGTGTAGGCCCCCTCGTCCCTGTTCATGACCGCTGACTGTAGTCGGATGTGTAGGCCCCCTCGTCCCTGTTCATGACCGCTGACTGTAGTCGGATGTGATGACTGTAGTCGGATGTGTAGGCCCCCTGTCCCTGTCCCTGTTGTATCATGACCGCTGACTGTAGTCGGATGTGTAGGCCCCCTGGTCCCTGTTCATGACCGCTGACTGTAGTCGGATGTGTAGGCCCCCTCGTCCCTGTTCATGACCGCTGACTGTAGTCGGATGTGTAGGCCCCCTCGTCCCTGTTCATGACCGCTGACTGTAGTCGGATGTGTAGGCCCCCTCGTCCCTGTTCATGACCCTGACTGTAGTCGGATGTGTAGGCCCCCTCATCCCTGTTCATGACCGCTGACTGTAGTCGGATGTGTAGGCCCCCTGGTCCCTGTTCATGACCGCTGACTGTAGTCGGATGTGTATGGCCTCCTTAGTTTTTCGCATTTTCCAGTTGTTCTCCCTTTCCACTATTTGAGTCCCCTCCCAGTCTATTTGATGATTGTCGATGTTCTGGTGGTCTGTGGTGGCACTGTTTTCATATGTTGACTCTGAGTTCTTTCTTGTCGCTCTGGTGTAAACGGCGTTTGCTTTGGATTCACAGTCCTTTTTGTGTTCATTTAGTCTAGTGCCAAATTTTCGTCATGATTCTCCTATATAGACCTTTTCGCAGTTCTTACATGGAATTTGTACACCACTTCAACTTTATCTTTATCTTTAACCCTAACCCTAACCTTTACTGTCAGGGATTTACGACCCACTTTTCGGAAACACCCGATTATCTCAGCTGAGAGTGAGTTTGTCATCAACCCAGTCACTCTGAAGAAGGAGTGGATGAAACTGTCAGTAGAAGGTACATTTTGTGTTGTGGAAAAAATAAATGATTAAAATGCATTATATCAACCAACACGATGAACAATTTCAACAATAGTGGATTGCTTTTCTGACTATCTGTCTATTTATCTGCCTATGTTAACACGATAACGTTTGAACGGAGGAACCTAGGACGCTCAAATTGTGCACGCTAATAGGTACTAAGGATATCTAAACCAAATTAGAAAATGAAAAACATAGGTCAAAGGTCAAGGTCACTGGAGCCGAAAATGCTTCCAAGCACCTGGCACGATGTTTGAACGGAGGAACCTAGGACGCTAAAATGTTGCATGCGGATAGGTACTTAGGATATCTAGGCCCGGTTTGAAAATGAAGATCATTGGTCAAAGGTCAAGGTCAGGTTCGTTACCAGCTGCGAGGTGAAGCAATGCACCAAAAATACTCCTGTGCGGATGGTGATATAGCACCTTAACGCTCTAGTTATTACTGTTTTGCAGGTCAGGTTCGTTACCAGTTGCGCTGATGGTGATATAGCACCTTAACGCTCTAGTTATTACTGTTATTGTTGTTATTATTGTTGTTTTTGCAGGTCAGGTTCGTTACCAGTTGCGCTGATGGTGATATAGCACCTTAACGCTCTAGTTATTACTGTTTTGCAGGTCAGGTTTGTTACCAGCTGCGCTGATGGTGATATAGCACCTTAACGCTCTAGTTATTACTGTTATTGTTATTATTGTTGTTTTTGCAGGTCAGGTTTGTTACCAGCTGCGCTGATGGTGATATAGCGTGTCATTGATGTCATGACACTGATTATTACATCTGTAACATAACCTCCATCATAATTATTGCCGTCTATGTCATGACACTGATCATTACATCTGTTACATTACCTCCATCTTACTGTCATTGATGTCATGACACTGATTATTACATCTGTTACATTACCTCCATCTTACTGTCATTGATGTCATGACACTGATTATTACATCTGTAACATAACCTCCATCATAATTATTGCCGTCTATGTCATGACACTGATCATTACATCTGTTACATTACCTCCATCTTACTGTCATTTATGTCATGACACTGATCATTACATCTGTTACATTACCTCCATTACCATCCATCTTACTGTCATTTATGTCATGACACTGATCATTACATCTGTTACATTACCTCCATCTTACTGTCATTTATGTCATGACACTGATCATTACATCTGTTACATTACCTCCATCTTACTGTCATTTATGTCATGACACTGATCATTACATCTGTTACATTACCTCCATCTTACTGTCATTTATGTCATGACACTGATCATTACATATGTTACATTACCTCCATCTTACTGTCTGTCATTTATGTCATGACACTGATCATTACATCTGTTACATTACCTCCATCTTACTGTCATGACACCATTACATCTGTTACATTACCTCCATCTTATGTCATGACACTGATCATTACATATGTTACATTACCTCCATCTTACTGTCGTTTATGTCATGACACTGATCATTACATCTGTTACATTACCTCCATCTTACTGTCATTTGTGTCATGACACTGATTATTACATCTGTTACATTACCTCCATCTTACTGTTATGACACTGATTATTACATCTGTTACATTACCTCCATCTTACTGTCATCTATGTCATGACACTGATCATTACATCTGTTACATTACCTCCATCTTACTGTCATGACACTGATTATTACATCTGTTACATTACTTCCATCTTACTGTCATCTATGTCATGACACTGATCATTACATCTGTTACATTACCTCCATCTTACTGTCATGACACTGATTATTACATCTGTTACATTACCTCCATCTTACTGTTATGACACTGATTATTACATCTGTTACATTACTTCCATCTTACTGTCATCTATGTCATGACACTGATCATTACATCTGCTACATTACCTCCATCTTACTGTCATTGATGTCATGACACTGATCATTACATCTGTTACATTACCTCCATCTTACTGTCATTTATGTCATGACACTGATCATTACATCTGTTACATTACCTCCATCTTACTGTCATTTATGTCATGACACTGATCATTACATCTGTTACATTACCTCCATCTTACTGTCGTTTATGTCATGACACTGATCATTACATCTGCTACATTACCTCCATCTTACTGTCATTTATGTCATGACACTGATCATTACATCTGTTACATTACCTCCATCTTACTGTCATGACACTGATTATTACATCTGTTACATTACATTACCTCCATCTTACTGTCTGTCATTTATGTACATCTGATCACTGATCATTACATCTGTTACATTACCTCCATCTTACTGTCATTTATGTCATGACACTGATTATTACATCTGTTACATTACCTCCATCTTACTGTCATGACACTGATTATTACATCTGTTACATTACCTCCATCTTACTGTCATGACACTGATCATTACATGTTACATTACCTCCATCTTACTGTCATTTATGTCATGACACTGATTATTACATCTGTTACATTACCTCCATCTTACTGTCATGACACTGATTATTACATCTGTTACATTACCTCCATCTTACTGTCATTTATGTCATGACACTGATTATTACATCTGTTACATTACCTCCATCTTACTGTCATTTATGTCATGACACTGATTATTACATCTGTTACATTACCTCAATCTTACTGTTATGACACTGATCATTACATCTGTTATATTACCTCCATCTTACTGTCATTTATGTCATGACACTGATCATTACATCTGTTACATTACCTCCATCTTACTGTCATGACACTGATCATTACATCTGTTACATTACCTCCATCTTACTGTCGTTTATGTCATGACACTGATCATTACATATGTTACATTACCTCCATCTTACTGTCATTTATGTCATGACACTGATCATTACATCTGTTACATTACCTCCATCTTACTGTCATTTATGTTATGACACTGATCATTACATCTGTCACATTACCTCCATCTTACTGTCATTTATGTCATGACATCTGTTACATTACCTCCATCTTACTGTCATTTATGTCATGACACTGATTATTACATCATGTTACATTACCTCCATCTTACTGTCATTTATGTCATGACACTGATCATTACATCTGTTACATTACCTCCATCTTACTGTCATTTATGTCATGACACTGATCATTACATCTGTCACATTACCTCCATCTTACTGTCGCTTCCTCCGGCCAGGCTAAGGGAGGGCACTGTGGACACACTGGAGTGACAGTTACTGGCGTAAACCTCGTTGCCAAAAACGTCAATGTCCAGTTCACTGCACAACGGAACAAATAATGATATCAGATGTATTATAAACATAATGGGTTAGGGTTATAACAAATAATGATATCAGATATATTATAAACATAATGGGTTAGGGTTAGGGTTATAACAAATAATGATATCAGATGTATTATAAACATAATGGGTTAGGGTTAGGGTTAGAACAAATAATGATATCAGATGTATTATAAACATAATGGGTTAGGGTTAGGGTTAACAAATAATGATATCAGATGTATTATAAACATAATGGGTTAGGGTTAGAACAAATAATGATATCAGATGTATTATAAACATAATGGGTTAGGGTTAGGGTTAGAACAAATAATGATATCAGATGTATTATAAACATAATGGGTTAGGGTTATAACAAATAATGATATCAGATGTATTATAAACATAATGGGTTAGGGTTAGGGTTAGAACAAATAATGATATCAGATGTATTATAAACATAATGGGTTAGGGTTAGGGTTAGAACAAATAATGATATCACATGTATTATAAACATAATGGGTTAGGGTTATAACAAATAATGATATCACATGTATAAACATAATGGGTTAGGGTTAGAACAAATAATGATATCAGATGTATTGTAAACATAATGGGTTAGGGTTAGGGTTAGAACAAATAATGATATCACATGTATTATAAACATAATGGGTTAGGGTTAGGGTTATAACAAATAATGATATCACATGTATTATAAACATAATGGGTTAGGGTTATAACAAATAATGATATCACATGTATTATAAACATAATGGGTTAGGGTTATAACAAATAATGATATCACATGTATTATAAACATAATGGGTTAGGGTTAGGGTTAGAACAAATAATGATATCAGATGTATTGTAAACATAATGGGTTAGGGTTAGGGTTATAACAAATAATGATATCACATGTATTGTAAACATAATGGGTTAGGGTTAGAACAAATAATGATATCAGATGTATTATAAACATAATGGGTTAGGGTTAGGGTTATAACAAATAATGATATCACATGTATTATAAACATAATGGGTTAGGGTTAGGGTTATAACAAATAGCGTAATTCACTGGAGTGACAGTTACTCGGGCACACCTCATTCCCGAAAATGTTCATTTAATGCAAGTGAACATCAATGCCACACACATACTATTATAATGTAAGTGAACATCAATGCCACACACACACTATTATAATGTAAGTGAACATCAATGCCACACACACACTATGTCCATATATAATGTAAGTGAACATCAATGCCACACACACACTATGTCCATATAATGTAAGTGAACATCAATGCCACACACACACTATGTCCATATAATGTAAGTGAACATCAATGCCACACACACACTATGTCCATATAATGTAAGTGAACATCAATGCCACACACACTACTATGTCCATATAATGTAAGTGAACATCAATGCCACACACACACACTATGTCCATATAATGTAAGTGAACATCAATGACACACACACACTATGTCCATATAATGTAAGTGAACATCAATGCCACACACACACTATGTCCATATAATGTAAGTGAACATCAATGCCACACACACACTATGTCCATATAATGTAAGTGAACATCAAAGCCACACACACTACTATGTCCATATAATGTAAGTGAACATCAATGCCACACACACACACTATGTCCATATAATGTAAGTGAACATCAATGCACACACACACTACTATGTCCATATAATGTAAGTGAACATCAATGTCACACACACACACACACTATGTCCATATAATGTAAGTGAACATCAATGCCACACACACACACACACACTATGTCCATATAATGTAAGTGAACATCAATGCTACACACACACACACACTATGTCCATATAATGTAAGTGAACATCAATGCTACACACACACACACACACACTATGTCCATATAATGTAAGTGAACATCAATGCCACACACACACACTATGTCCATATAATGTAATGTAAGTGAACATCAATGCATATATAATGTAACACACACACACACACACTATGTCCATATAATGTAAGTGAACATCAATGCCACACACACACTATGTCCATATAATGTAAGTGAACACCAATGCCACACACACACTATGTCCATATAATGTAAGTGAACATCAATGCCACACACACACTATGTCCATATAATGTAAGTGAACATCAATGCCACACACACACTATGTCCATATAATGTAAGTGAACATCAATGCCACATACACACTATGTCCATATAATGTAAGTGAACACCAATGCCACACACACACTATGTCCATATAATGTAAGTGAACATCAATGCCACACACACACTATGTCCATATAATGTAAGTGAACATCAATGCCACACACACACTATGTCCATATAATGTAAGTGAACATCAATGCCACACACACACTATGTCCATATAATGTAAGTGAACATCAATGCCACACACACACTATGTCCATATAATGTAAGTGAACATCAATGCCACACACACTACTATGTCCATATAATGTAAGTGAACATCAATGCCACACACACTACTATGTCCATATAATGTAAGTGAACATGCCACACACAATGCCACACACACAACACTATGTCCATATAATGTAAGTGAACATCAATGCCACACACACACTATGTCCATATAATGTAAGTGAACATCAATGCCACACACACACACTATGTCCATATAATGTAAGTGAACATCAATGCACACACACACTATGTCCATATAATGTAAGTGAACATCAATGCCACACACACACTATGTCCATATAATGTAAGTGAACATCAATGCACACACACACTATGTCCATATAATGTAAGTGAACATCAATGCCACACACACACACTATGTCCATATAATGTAAGTGAACACCAATGCCACACACACACACTATGTCCATATAATGTAAGTGAACATCAATGCCACACACACACACACTATGTCCACATAATGTAACTGAACATCAATGCCACACACTATGTCCATATAATGTAAGTGAACATCAATGCCACACACACACTATGTCCATATAATGTAAGTGAACATCAATGCCACACACACACACTATGTCCATATAATGTAAGTGAACATCAATGCCACACACACACACTATGTCCATATAATGTAAGTGAACATCAATGCCACACACACACTATGTCCATATAATGTAAGTGAACAACAATGCCACACACACACTATGTCCATATAATGTAAGTGAACATCAATGCCACACACACACACTATGTCCATATAATGTAAGTGAACACCAATGCCACACACACTATGTTCATATAATGTAAGTGAACATCAATGCCACACACACACACTATGTCCATATAATGTAAGTGAACATCAAAGCCACACACACTACTATGTCCATATAATGTAAGTGAACATCAATGCCACACACACACTATGTCCATACTATATAATGTAAGTGAACATCAATGCCACACACACACTATGTCCATATAATGTAAGTGAACATCAATGCCACACACACACTATGTCCATATAATGTAAGTGAACATCAATGCCACACACACACTATGTCCATATAATGTAAGTGAACATCAATGCCACACACATACTATTATAATGTAAGTGAACATCAATGCCACACACATACTATGTTCATATAATGTAAGTGAACATCAATGCCCACACACACACTATGTCCATATAATGTAAGTGAACATCAATGCCACATACACACTATGTCCATATAATGTAAGTGAACAACAATGCCACACACACACTATGTCCATATAATGTAAGTGAACATCAATGCTACACACACACTATGTCCATATAATGTAAGTGAACATCAATGCCACACACACACTATGTCCATATAATGTAAGTGAACATCAATGCCACACACACACTATGTCCATATAATGTAAGTGAACATCAATGCCACACACACACTATGTCCATATAATGTAAGTGAACATCAATGCTACACACACACACACACACTATGTCCATATAATGTAAGTGAACATGCAATGCACACACACACACTATGTCCATATAATGTAAGTGAACAACAATGCCACACACACACTATGTCCATATAATTTAAGTGAACATCAATGCCACACACACACTATGTCCATATAATGTAAGTGAACACCAATGCCACACACACTATGTCCATATAATGTAAGTGAACATCAATGCCACACACACACACACACTATGTCCATATAATGTAAGTGAACATCAATGCCACACACACAACACACTATGTCCATATAATGTAAGTGAACATCAATGCCACACACACACTATGTCCATATAATGTAAGTGAACACCAATGCCACACACACACACACTATGTCCACATAATGTAACTGAACATCAATGCCACACACTATGTCCATATAATGTAAGTGAACATCAATGCCACACACACTATGTCCATATAATGTAAGTGAACATCAATGTCACACACACACACACTATGTCCATATAATTTAAGTGAACATCAATGCCACACACACACTATGTCCATATATAATGTAAGTGAACATCAATGCCACATACACACTATGTCCATATAATGTAAGTGAACAACAATGCCACACACACACTATGTCCATATAATGTCCTTAGAACCTATCCGTATTGTGCCAGGTTCTTGAAGCAAATTTATGGCTCCAATGCCTTACACTTTGACCTTATTTTTGAATTGGCCGAGATATTCTTGGACCCTATCCACATGCAAAACGT
>CM065702.1:1015343-1030343 GCA_017654935.2 Phymorhynchus buccinoides
CGGCATTGGGTTCGGGGCGTGAACGGGGATGAGATGCGATGGAACAATGTTTATTCCCTGACGACTGCGAGTCCATGTGGACTCCAAGGCGCTGGATAAGTTGGCTTTCCATGACTTTCCGGTATTGGCCCTCCTTTCGCCCATTGCGCCAGAGGGCTGCCTACTCTGATGTGCCTCAAGTTGTGGTGGTCAGAGGTGAAGCTTGGTGTTGTAGTAGTCAGAGGTGAAGTGGGTTTGCAGCAGGCGTGGTCCGTTCCTGTGAGGATGCTGCCCCTGTGTTCTTCGAATCGGTCATTGGGCGACCTGTAAGGTTGCTCCCACATACATCAGCGGGCAACAGAGTACAAGTGAACGCACACTTCACCTGCCCGACCCAAACCCTGGTCTACGTCCTTTTCCTGCACTCTGTTCAGTGTAGATCAGGGTACTTTGAAAGTAATGTTGTAGAGCAGGGTATACAGACATGTTACATCAGGGTAGACAGACATGTTACTTCAGGGTAGACAGACATATTAGTTCAGGGTAGACAGACACATTAGTTCAGGGTAGACAGACATATTACTTCAGGGTAGACAGACATGTCACTTCAGGGTAGACAAACATGTTACTTCAGTGTAGATCAGGGTAGACAGACATATTAGTTCAGGGTAGACAGACATTAGTTCGGTGCAAATCAGGGTAGACAGACATATTACATCAGGGTAGACAGACATATCACTTCAGTGTAGATCAGGGTAGACAGACATATTACATCAGTGTAGATCAGGGTAGACAGACATATTACTTCAGTGTACATCAGGGTAGACAAACATGTTACTTCAGTGTAGATCAGGGTAGACAGACATGTTACATCAGGGTATACAGACATGTTACATCAGGGTAGACAGACATGTTACTTCAGTGTAGATCAGGGTAGACAGACATGTTACATCAGGGTATACAGACATGTTACTTCAGGGTAGACAGACATGTTACTTCAGGGTAGACAGACATGTTACTTCAGGGTAGACAGACATGTTACATCAGGGTAGACAGACATGTTACATCAGGGTATACAGACATGTTACATCAGGGTAGACATACATGTTACTTCAGTGTAGATCAGGGTAGACAGACATGTTACATCAGGGTATACAGACATGTTACATCAGGGTAGACAGACATGTTACATCAGGGTAGCACAGACATGTTACTTCAGTGTAGTTCAGGGTAGACAGACATGTTACTTCAGGGTAGACAGACATGTTACATCAGTGTAGATGGTAGACAGACATATTACATCAGGGTAGACAGACATGTTACTTCAGTGTAGATCAGGGTAGACAGACATGTTACATCAGGGTAGACAAACATGTTACTTCAGTGTAGATCAGGGTACTTTGAAAGTAATTTGTAGATCAGGGTAGACAGACGTATTAGGTACGATCATATTACTCTATTATTTACTCCGTTTTTCTCTTCTCTTCTCTTTCTTCGTTTCCTACATTGGCTCCCAGTTCAATCACGCATTGACTATAAAATTATCCTCCTTGTCTTCAAGTCCACTGAATGATCAAGCTCCCTTATATCTCTCTGATCTTCTTCATCTCTATGTCCCAGCTCGCCAACTATGTTCGTCTTCTGATTCTCATCTCCTTTCCATTCCCTCATCCGTCTCAAATCTGCTGGCCAACGTTTTTTTTGCTGTCAAGCACCATCTCTTTGGAATTCTCTGCCTTCTCCTCTCCGACACTCCAACTCAGTCTCCTCATTCAACTTAAAACCTCTCTTAAAACCCATCTTTTTCCTGCTGCACCCTAAATATTTGATCAGTTGTCTATCGTTTTGTGCACGTGAGGGAAGATTGAATAAGAGGTTTGTGCTGTGCTTTGTGGTGTGTGTGTGTGTGTGTGTGTGTGTGTGTGTGTTGTGTGTGTGTGTGTGTGTGTGTGTGGTGTGTGTGTGTGTGTGTGTGTGTCAGTGTGTGTGTGTGTGTGTGTGTGATGCATGTGTTTTGTGTGGGTTGTGCATGAGTTGTGTCCATACATGTGTGCTTGTAAGTGTTTTGGTTCTGTGGGTTGCTTGTGTGCCGTTCATGGTGTGGGTGTGTGTGTGTGTGTGTGTGTGTGTGTGTGTGTGTGTGTGTGTGTGTGTGTGTGTTTGTCTGTCTGCGTGCGTACGTTGTGTGTGAGGTGTGTTTGTGTATGATGTGTTGGTGTATGTGGTCATGTCTGTGCGGCTCAGTTGGTGTGTGCTTACTGAATGGGGGATGAACGAGTCGGTGTTTGTGTTTAAACGTGTGTGTGTGTGTGTGTGTGTGTGTTGTGGTGCGTGCGTGTGCGTGCGTGCGTGTGCGCGCGTGTGTGTGTGTGGTGTGTGTGTGTGTGTGTGTGTGTGTGTGTGTGTGTATGTGTGTTAGAGAGAGAGAGAGAGAGAGAGAGAGAGAGAGAGAGAGAGAGAGCGAACGAACGAAAAAATTTTATTGAGGGAAAAGAGTAAAGCACACAATGGGCTTTTTTTTTTTACATCTTGCCCTCAAACAAACATGCAAGAAAATCAATATATTCAACACAAAAATAATGAAGAAGCATGCAAAAAATAATCATCGAAGAATTATCCATGAAGAAGAAAAAATAGATACAACAAAACCGTCTATCTATCTCCCCCCCCTCCCCCCCCCCCCCCCCCCCCCTCACACACACAAAAGGAGAGAGAGTGAGAGAGAGAGAGAGGGAAAGGGACAATGAAGCATATTTGCTACTTGATATTGATAGACATTTAAAAAATCAGTTAAGAGAGTTAAGGTTTGGAATTTCGGATATGTTATCTCATAAACTTCGTTATAGAAATGTTGACGAAGAGTCTATGATGTGTCCATTATGTAAATCTGCTAAAGAGGATGAAAAACACTTCTTGCTTTGTTGTCCAGCTTATAGAGATCTGCGAGATAATTTGTTACCAAGAAAATATTCTAGAAACCCATGTTTGTTTAATGTTACATTGTTATTAGCGAATCAGAATGAAATGTTGCTTAAGAAAATTTGTTTATACGTTTATAAAGCCTTCAAGCTGCGTAGTATATTACTTAGCTAAATTCGCTTTGTTTACTCCTTATCATCAGTGTAATGTTATTGAATATTTTCATTACTTATGTATCTATTGTTTATTGTCTTTTGTATTCATGATGTTTTGTAACCCCATCAGAAGGGGCTGTGGCCTATCTGATTAAACTTCCGCTTCCGCCTTTTCCGCTTCTCGCTTCTCTCTCTCTCTCTCTCTCTCTCTCTCTCTCTCTCTCTCTCTCTCTCTCTCTCTCTCTCTCTCTCTCTCTCTCTCTCTCTCTCGCTGTCTCTGCTGTCTCTGTCTACCCTGTCTGTCTACCCTGATATACACTGAAGTAACATGTCTGTCTACCCTGATCTACCCTGAAGTAATATGTCTGTCTACCCTGATGTAACATGTCTGTCTACCCTGAAGTAACATGTCTGTCTACCCTGATGTAACATGTCTGTCTACCCTGATCTACCCTGAAGTAATATGTCTGTCTACCCTGATGTAACATGTCTGTCTACGCTGATCTACACTGAAGTAACATGTCTGTCTACCCTGAACTAATAATAATAATAATAATAATAATAATTGTACATTTTATATAGCGCTTTACCTCAGATGAGCCCAAAGCGCTTTACAATCAATTTTTCATCAACAAATAGACAACAAAAACAGCATTGAAAGAATGACACCAACCAGCAACAACGCATACATACAAAGCAACTCTCTCTCTCTCTCTCTCTCTCTTCTCTCTCTCTCTCTCTCTCTCTCTCTCTCTCTCTCTCTCTCTCTCTCTCTCTCTCTCTCTCTCTCTCTCCAGACAAAAGCGTCAAAATCTTACCCTTGGTACTCAATCCCTGTATATCAATGGTGAAATCATGGAAGAGGTTGACTATCATAAAAGTTTAGGACTTATTGTTGATCACATTAACCTTTCATGGTCCCATCAAATATCCATGGTTTGTAAGCAAGTATCCAAAAAAGTCTATCAACTTTCCAGGATAAAGCATTTTCTTGATTTAGAGAGTCGTAAACTTTTTTTCAATGCTTATATCCAGTCACACATCAACTATGCCTCTACAATTTGGGATCTGGCAAGCGAGAAAAATTTAAAACCATTATGCAGTTTGTATAGACGTGCATTGAAATTGATCCTTCTGAAATCATCTTCCCTTACACTTACTGATTATCAGCGTTTAGAAATTCTACCTCTAAAATGGAAGCTTGTGTACAACAAAGCAATTTTTATGTTTAGATTAATGTCCGATAATGCTCCTCCAACATTAAAAAATAAATTTGAAATTAACCTTGTCCGTAATGTTTTTAAAATAAAAATACCTCTTCCAAGAGTTGACCTTTTAAAATCTAGTCTTGTATATTCAGGTGGCTGCTTATGGAATACTATTTCATCTTCCTTTAATGTGTACTCGGGCATTACTGTTTTAAAAAAAGAGTACCATAAGTATCTTATGTTGAAACATACAAGCAATGTTGTTTAACCCCATTCTTAGTTTCAAATATGTTTCCACTTTTGATATGTTGACATGTATGCATATTATCAACTTTGTTGTTGTTAAATTATTAACAAGTTTTGTATTTACTTATTTCATGTTTCCTCTCTCTCTCTCTCTCTCTCTCTCTCTCTCTCTCTCTCTCTCTCTCTCTCTCTCCCCTCTCTCTCTCTCTCTCTCACTCTCTCTCCTTTTGTGTGTGTGAGGGGGGGGGGGGGGGGGGGGGGGGGATAGATAGACGGTTTTGTTGTATCTATGTTTTCTTCTTCATGGATAATTCTTCGATGATTATTTTTTGCATGCTTCTTCATTATTTTTGTGTTGAATATATTGATTTTCTTGCATGTTTGTTTGAGGGCAAGATGTAAAAAAGCCCATTGTGTGCTTACTCTTTTTCCCTCAATAATTTTTTTTCGTTTGTTCGTTCTCTCTCTCTCTCTCTCTCTCTCTCTCTCTCTCTCTCTCTCTCTCTCTCTCTCTCTCTCTCTCTCTCTCTCTCTCTCTCTCTCTCTCTCTCTCTCTCTCTCTCTCTCTCTCTCTCTCTCTCTCTAACACACACACACACACACACACACACACACACACACACACACACACACACACGCACGCACACGCACGCACGCACACACACACACGTTTAACAACACCGACTCGTTCATCCCCCATTCAGTAAGCACACATCAACTGAGCCGCACGGACTGACCACATACACCAACGCATACAGAAACACCCTCACACACAACGTACGCACGCAGACAGACAAACACACAGACACACACACACACACACACACACACACACACATGCGTGCACACACAACCCACAGAACCAAAACACTTACAAGCACACATGTATGAACACATGCATGCTCACACACACACACAACACACACTGACACACACACACACACACACACACACACACACACACACACACACACACACACACACACACACACACACACACACACACAAAGCACAGCACAAACCTCTTATTCAATCTTCCCTCACGTGCACACAACGATAGACAACTGATCAAATATTTAGGGTGCAGCAGGAAAAAGATGGGTTTTAAGAGAGGTTTTGAATGAGGAGACTGAGTTGGAGTGTCGGAGAGGAGAAGGCAGAGAATTCCAAAGAGATGGTGCTTGACAGGAAAAAGAACGTTGGCCAGCAGATTTGAGACGGATGGAGGGAGGGGAGAGGAGACGAGAATCAGAAGACGAACGTAGTTGGCGAGCTGGGACATAGAGATGAAGAAGATCAGAGAGATATAAGGGAGCTTGATCATTCAGTGACTTGAAGGCAAGGAGGAGAATGTTGTAGTCAATACGTGATTGAACTGGGAGCCAATGTAGAGAACGAAGAAACGGAGTAATATGATCGTACCTAATACGTCTGTCTACCCTGATCTACAAATTACTTTCAAAGTACCCTGATCTACACTGAAGTAACATGTCTGTCTACCCTGAAGTAACATGTCTGTCTACCCTGATCTACACTGAAGTAACATGTCTGTCTACCCTGATGTAATATGTCTGTCTACCATCTACACTGATGTAACATGTCTGTCTACCCTGAAGTAACATGTCTGTCTACCCTGATCTACACTGAAGTAACATGTCTGTCTACCCTGATGTAACATGTCTGTATACCCTGATGTAACATGTCTGTCTACCCTGATGTACACTGAAGTAACATGTATGTCTACCCTGATGTAACATGTCTGTCTACCCTGATGTAACATGTCTGTCTACCCTGATGTAACATGTCTGTCTACCCTGATGTAACATGTCTGTCTACCCTGATGTAACATGTCTGTCTACCCTGATGTAACATGTCTGTCTACCCTGATGTAACATGTCTGTCTACCCTGATGTACACTGAAGTAACATGTATGTCTACCCTGATGTAACATGTCTGTCTACCCTGATGTAACATGTCTGTCTACCCTGATCTACACTGAAGTAACATGTCTGTCTACCCTGATGTACACTGAAGTAATATGTCTGTCTACCCTGATGTAATATGTCTGTCTACCCTGATCTACACTGAAGTGATATGTCTGTCTACCCTGATGTAATATGTCTGTCTACCCTGATTTGCACCGAACTAATGTCTGTCTACCCTGAACTAATATGTCTGTCTACCCTGATCTACACTGAAGTAACATGTTTGTCTACCCTGAAGTGACATGTCTGTCTACCCTGAAGTAATATGTCTGTCTACCCTGAACTAATGTGTCTGTCTACCCTGAACTAATATGTCTGTCTACCCTGAAGTAACATGTCTGTCTACCCTGATGTAATATGTCTGTCTACCCTGATCTACAAATTACTTTCAAAGTACCCTGATCTACACTGAACAGAGTGCAGGAAAGGACGTAGACCAGGGTTTGGGTCTGGCAGGTGAAGTGTGCGTTCACCTGTACTCTGTGCCCGATGATGTATGTG
Organism: Phymorhynchus buccinoides; assembly: GCA_017654935.2. NCBI lineage: Eukaryota > Metazoa > Mollusca > Gastropoda > Neogastropoda > Raphitomidae > Phymorhynchus > Phymorhynchus buccinoides. The sequence goes on from CM065702.1 coordinate 1,022,337, forward strand.
GGAGAAACCTACAGGTCGCCCAATGACCGATTCAAAGAACACAGGGGCAGCATCCTCACAGGAAAGGACACGCCTGCTGCAAACCACTTCACCTCTGACTACCACAAACCACTTCACCTCTGACCACCACAACTTGAGGCACATCAGAGTGGCAGCCCTCTGGCGCAATGGGCGAAAGGAGGGCCAATACCGGAAAGTCATGGAAAGCCAACTTATCCAGCGCCTTGAGTCCACATGGACTCAGTGTCAGGGAATAAACATTGTTCCATCTCAATCTCATCCTCCGTTCACCCCCTAACCCAATGCCGTTTTTCCGACCCCCCCACTCGCCCCTTTCCCTCTGCCTCCCCAACAGCCTTCTACACCCCCATTCTCCCTTCCCCTCCCCCCACCTCACTTGTTGCCCCTGTACCCTTTTCAGTTGGCTTCTACCCTAATAAACTGTAATCACACTATTTTTTCCACTGCTCTCACTATTTCTCTCCCACTGACCTTTGGGCTGATTGTGAACTATGCTCACAAGAAGAACATCTACAACCTGTCCACTTTGTTTGCTGTCTTCATTACACGACTAAAGTGCTCAAGCCGAGTCAAGGCACGAAACGTTGGAGTGTTCCCTTTCACAGCTACCTTGCTTTCTTTACCCACCATTTGTACGTTGATTTCCAAAAGGTACTGCAGTCGATCTCTAGTGTTCAAGTGACAATTTCTTCTACTCATGTGTGTGTGTGTGTGTGTGTGTGTGTGTGTGTGTGTGTGTGTGTGCGTGTGCGTGCGTGCGCGTGCGCGCGCGCGTGTGCGCGTGTGTTGCTTTGCACAATGAGACGAATTAACATTACGGGTGCATGCATAGTCATGTAATTTTCTTTTCTTGATACGTCTTTAATATGTGAGTGGGTTGGTTTGTTTCATTTGGGATTTTCTTTCTTTCTTTCTTATTTCTTCTAGTCTGTGTGTGTGGTTTATGTCCTCTGTTGGGTGCCTCTGTTGGTCTATCCGTCTCTTTGTATCAATCATTATTTTCTTCCAACTCCATCTTCTCATCTTATGATTACATTTGTCCATATTTTGTATATAATTATTATACTGTGCTTGTGTGACATGTGTGTATTATTCCCATATTTATTGATGGCGGTTTGATTTTGTTCTCCACTTTTTGTTGTTTTATCTTATTTGCTTCAGTTGTGTTTCTTGCTAATTTATGACGACAGGATGAAAAAAAAGCTTGGTTTAGCTTATCCTTTATCGTAATTAAAGATCATTTTGACTTGACTTCACACACACACACACACTGTGAAGAGTTGGCAGGGGATACAGAACTACTTGAAGGAATGTCAGTGCACGCATGCACGCACGCACGCGCGCACGCACACACACTGGGAAGAGTCTGTGTGAAGAGTTGGTTGGGGCTACTGAACTACTTTTAAGAATGTGCATGCATACACACACACACGCTCACATGCGCATGCGCGCGCGCACACACTCACGCACGCACGCAACCACACACCTCCATGCACACAGCATTACACTCTATAATACATTCAATGCAGAAAAAAGTCAGATTAAAATGCATAATATTTTATTCACTTCAAAATCCTGACTATACATCATAATAAAATATGTATCAGTGACATGATAATGGATAAACAGCATTTCATGACTATACATCATCATACAAATCCATAGCTGCAATAGAGGATGTATGACATAGACACTAGGATCGTTTCCTTGTATCAGAAAAGCACCAACCATAACACACCAAAACAAACTTCTTACAAACAGTGTAAAGCTTCCCTCAAATAACAAAGGCAATCGAATCGTGCATGACACTAATACTAATACTAATAATAATAGGCACCTCTTGAATTCATCAACTTTCTGTGTTTTATCATGTGTAAAAGCACTATAGTACGCCATAAATATGATCCAATATCACAAATTATAATACAGAGGATAAGTAGATTTGTGACTAATACAAACACAGAGACTAACAGCACATGAAAACCACACACAATGTAACAGGCTTCAACTTGTTGGGGATATAGTATGACTTATCAGAGACAGACATGGGTTAAAGAAGTCAAAACCACACACAATGTAACAGGCTTCAACTTGTTGGGGATATAGTATGACTTATCAGAGACTAACAGCACATGAAAACCACACACAATGTAACAGGCTTCAACTTGTTGGGGATATAGTATGACTTATCAGAGACAGACATGGGTTAAAGAAGTCAAAACCACACACAATGTAACAGGCTTCAACTTGGGGGGGGGGGGGGGGGGGGGGGGGGGGGATATATATATGACTTATCAGAGACAGACATGGGTTAAAGAAGTCATTGTTTCCAAGCGACAATGTCTATTGTATCCAAAGGACAATGGACAGTGAATGGGCACCCAGCTTAACTCGATAATTAAATGAAATGCTCAATGCACCAAGTTTCATTAGGATCTGTTCAGTTTTATTTACGGACACACAGAGACAATCAGCTCTGGTTGATAAACTTTGAAATGCTCAATGCACCAAATTTCATTAGGATCTGTTCACAGTTTTGTTGACAGACACACAGAGATAATCAGCTGGTTGATAAACTTTATGTTGACATCATCTAAAATGGACATGGCTACTTTATGTTGACATCATCTAAAATGGACATGGCTACTTTATGTTGACATCATCTAAAATGGACATGGCTACTTTATGTTGACATCATCTAAAATGGACATGGCTACTTTACTATGTTGACATCATCTAAAATGGACATGGCTACTTTATGTTGACATCATCTAAAATGGACATGGCTACTTTATGTTGACATCATCTAAAATGGACATGGCTACTTTATGTTGACATCATCTAAAATGGACATGGCTACTTTACTGTGTTGACATCATCTAAAATGGACATGGCTACTTTATGTTGACATCATCTAAAATGGACATGGCTACTTTATGTTGACATCATCTAAAATGGACATGGCTACTTTATGTTGACATCATCTAAAATGGACATGGCTACTTTATGTTGACATCATCTAAAATGGACATGGCTACTTTGTGTTGACATCATCTAAAATGGACATGGCTACTTTATGTTGACATCATCTAAAATGGACATGGCTACTTTATGTTGACATCATCTAAAATGGACATGGCTACTTTATGTTGACATCATCTAAAATGGACATGGCTACTTTATGTTGACATCATCTAAAAACATGGCTACATGTTGACTACTAAAATGGACATGGCTACTTTATGTTGACATCATCTAAAATGGACATGGCTACTTTATGTTGACATCATCTAAAATGGACATGGCTACTTTACTATGTTGACATCATCTAAAATGGACATGACATGGCTACTAAAATGGACATTACTTTATGTTGACATCATCTAAAATGGACATGGCTACTTTATGTTGACATCATCTAAAATGGACATGGCTACTTTATGTTGACATCATCTAAAATGGACATGGCTACTTTATGTTGACATCATCTAAAATGGACATGGCTACTTTATGTTGACATCATCTAAAATGGACATGGCTACTTTATGTTGACATCATCTAAAATGGACATGGCTACTTTACTATGTTGACATCATCTAAAATGGACATGGCTACTTTATGTTGACATCATCTAAAATGGACATGGCTACTTTATGTTGACATCATCTAAAATGGACATGGCTACTTTATGTTGACATCATCTAAAATGGACATGGCTACTTTATGTTGACATCATCTAAAATGGACATGGCTACTTTATGTTGACATCATCTAAAATGGACATGGCTACATTTACTATGTTGACATCATCTAAAATGGACATGGCTACTTTACTATGTTGACATCATCTAAAATGGACATGGCTACTTTACTATGTTGACATCATCTAAAATGGACATGGCTACTTTACTATGTTGACACCATCTAAAATGGACATGGCTACTTTTATGTTGACATCATCTAAAATGGACATGGCTACTTTATGTTGACATCATCTAAAATGGACATGGCTACTTTATGTTGACATCATCTAAAATGGACATGGCTACTTTATGTTGACATCATCTAAAATGGACATGGCTACTTTATGTTGACATCATCTAAAATGGACATGGCTACTTTATGTTGACATCATCTAAAATGGACATGGCTACTTTATGTTGACATCATCTAAAATGGACATGGCTACTTTATGTTGACATCATCTAAAATGGACATGGCTACTTTACTTTATGTTGACATCATCTAAAATGGACATGGCTACTTTATGTTGACATCATCTAAAATGGACATGGCTACTTTATGTTGACATAATCTAAAATGGACATGGCTACTTTATGTTGACATCATCTAAAATGGACATGGCTACTTTATGTTGACATCATCTAAAATGGACATGGCTACTTTATGTTGACATCATCTAAAATGGACATGGCTACTTTATGTTGACATCATCTAAAATGGACATGGCTACTTTATGTTGACATCATCTAAAATGGACATGGCTACTTTATGTTGACATCATCTAAAATGGACATGGCTACTTTATGTTGACATCATCTAAAATGGACATGGCTACTTTATGTTGACATCATCTAAAATGGACATGGCTACTTTATGTTGACATCATCTAAAATGGACATGGCTACTTTATGTTGACATCATCTAAAATGGACATGGCTACTTTATGTTGACATCATCTAAAATGGACATGGCTACTTTATGTTGACATCATCTAAAATGGACATGGCTACTTTATGTTGACATCATCTAAAATGGACATGGCTACTTTATGTTGACATCATCTAAAATGGACATGGCTACTTTATGTTGACATCATCTAAAATGGACATGGCTACTTTATGTTGACATCATCTAAAATGGACATGGCTACTTTATGTTGACATCATCTAAAATGGACATGGCTACTTTATGTTGACATCATCTAAAATGGACATGGCTACTTTATGTTGACATCATCTAAAATGGACATGGCTACTTTATGTTGACATCATCTAAAATGGACATGGCTACTTTATGTTGACATCATCTAAAATGGACATGGCTACTTTATGTTGACATCATCTAAAATGGACATGGCTACTTTATGTTGACATCATCTAAAATGGACATGGCTACTTTATGTTGACATCATCTAAAATGGACATGGCTACTTTATGTTGACATCATCTAAAATGGACATGGCTACTTTATGTTGACATCATCTAAAATGGACATGGCTACTTTATGTTGACATCATCTAAAATGGACATGGCTACTACTTTATGTTGACATCATCTAAAATGGACATGGCTACTTTATGTTGACATCATCTAAAATGGACATGGCTACTTTATGTTGACATCATCTAAAATGGACATGGCTACTTTATGTTGACATCATCTAAAATGGACATGGCTACTTTATGTTGACATCATCTAAAATGGACATGGCTACTTTATGTTGACATCATCTAAAATGGACATGGCTACTTTATGTTGACATCATCTAAAATGGACATGGCTACTTTATGTTGACATCATCTAAAATGGACATGGCTACTTTATGTTGACATCATCTATGGACATGGCTACTTTATGTTGACATCATCTAAAATGGACATGGCTACTTTATGTTGACATCATCTAAAATGGACATGGCTACTTTATGTTGACATCATCTAAAATGGACATGGCTACTTTATGTTGACATCATCTAAAATGGACATGGCTACTTTATGTTGACATCATCTAAAATGGACATGGCTACTTTATGTTGACATCATCTAAAATGGACATGGCTACTTTATGTTGACATCATCTAAAATGGACATGGCTACTTTATGTTGACATCATCTAAAATGGACATGGCTACTTTATGTTGACATACATCTAAAATGGACATGGCTACTTTATGTTGACATCATCTAAAATGGACATGGCTACTTTATGTTGACATCATCTAAAATGGACATGGCTACTTTATGTTGACATCATCTAAAATGGACATGGCTACTTTATGTTGACATCATCTAAAATGGACATGGCTACTTTATGTTGACATCATCTAAAATGGACATGGCTACTTTATGTTGACATCATCTAAAATGGACATGGCTACTTTATGTTGACATCATCTAAAATGGACATGGCTACTTTATGTTGACATCATCTAAAATGGACATGGCTACTTTATGTTGACATCATCTAAAATGGACATGGCTACTTTATGTTGACATCATCTAAAATGGACATGGCTACTTTATGTTGACATCATCTAAAATGGACATGGCTACTTTATGTTGACATCATCTAAAATGGACATGGCTACTTTATGTTGACATCATCTAAAATGGACATGGCTACTTTATGTTGACATCATCTAAAATGGACATGGCTACTTTATGTTGACATCATCTAAAATTGGCTACTTTATGTTGACACATCTAAAATGGACATGGCTACTTTATGTTGACATCATCTAAAATGGACATGGCTACTTTATGTTGACATCATCTAAAATGGACATGGCTACTTTACTATGTTGACATCATCTAAAATGGACATGGCTACTTTATGTTGACATCATCTAAAATGGACATGGCTACTTTATGTTGACATCATCTAAAATGGACATGGCTACTTTATGTTGACATCATCTAAAATGGACATGGCTACTTTATGTTGACATCATCTAAAATGGACACTATGTTGACATCATCTAAAATGGACATGGCTACTTTATGTTGACATCATCTAAAATGGACATGGCTACTTTATGTTGACATCATCTAAAATGGACATGGCTACTTTATGTTGACATCATCTAAAATGGACATGGCTACTTTATGTTGACATCATCTAAAATGGACATGGCTACTTTATGTTGACATCATCTAAAATGGACATGGCTACTTTATGTTGACATCATCTAAAATGGACATGGCTACATCTTGGACATATGTTGACATCATCTAAAATGGACATGGCTACTTTATGTTGACATCATCTAAAATGGACATGGCTACTTTATGTTGACATCATCTAAAATGGACATGGCTACTTTATGTTGACATCATCTAAAATGGACATGGCTACTTTATGTTGACATCATCTAAAATGGACATGGCTACTTTATGTTGACATCATCTAAAATGGACATGGCTACTTTATGTTGACATCATCTAAAATGGACATGGCTACTTTATGTTGACATCATCTAAAATGGCTACTTTATGTTGACATCATCTAAAATGGACATGGCTACTTTATGTTGACATCATCTAAAATGGACATGGCTACTTTATGTTGACATCATCTAAAATGGACATGGCTACTTTATGTTGACATCATCTAAAATGGACATGGCTACTTTATGACATCATCTAAAATGGACATGGCTAAAATGGACATGGCTTTATGTTGACATCATCTAAAATGGACATGGCTACTTTATGTTGACATCATCTAAAATGGACATGGCTACTTTGTGTTGACATCATCTAAAATGGACATGGCTACTTTATGTTGACATAATCTAAAATGGACATGGCTACTTTATGTTGAAATCATCTAAAATGGACATGGCTACTTTACTATGTTGACATCATCTAAAATGGACATGGCTACTTTATGTTGACATCATCTAAAATGGACATGGCTACTTTATGTTGACATCATCTAAAATGGACATGGCTACTTTATGTTGACATCATCTAAAATGGACTATGTTGACATCATCTAAAATGGACATGGCTACTTTATGTTGACATCATCTAAAATGGACATGGCTACTTTATGTTGACATCATCTAAAATGGACATGGCTACATTTACTTTATGTTGACATCATCTAAAATGGACATGGCTACTTTATGTTGACATCATCTAAAATGGACATGGCTACTTTACTATGTTGACATCATCTAAAATGGACATGGCTACTTTATGTTGACATCATCTAAAATGGACATGGCTACTTTACTATG
>CM065702.1:1035343-1045343 GCA_017654935.2 Phymorhynchus buccinoides
CACTGGCACACTGTGGTGATCTGCAAGGAAAGAAAAGAAGACATTTCAGTGTCATAATCTCTTTCACACATTACCCCTTTATCCGTGACTATGAGCAATAATGATTATAAAAGAATGACAACTAATAAGTGTACCAGTGTTCTGACATCATGACACACAACTCTGACATCATGACACACAACTCTGACATCATGACACACAACTCTGACATCATGACACACAACTCTGACATCATGACACACAACTCTGACATCATGACACACAACTCTGACATCATGACACACAACTCTGACATCATGACACACAACTCTGACATCATGACACACAACTCTGACATCATGACACACAACCCTGACATCATGACACACAACTCTGACATCATGACACAACTCTGACATCATGACACACAACTCTGACATAATGACAAACCCTGACATCATGACACACAACTCTGACATCATGACACACAACTCTGACATCATGACACACAACTCTGACATCATGACACACAACTCTGACATCATGACACACAACTCTGTCATCACGACACACAACTCTGACATCATGACACACAACTCTGTCATCATGACACACAACTATGACATCATGACACACAACTCTGACATCATGACACACAACTCTGACATCATGACACACAACTCTGTCATCACGACACACAACTCTGACATCATGACACACAACTCTGACATCATGACACACAACTCTGACATAATGACACACAACTCTGACATCATGACACACAACTCTGACATCATGACACACAACTCTGACACATGACACACAACTCTGACATCATGACACACAACTCTGACATCATGACACACAACTCTGACATCATGACACACAACTATGACATCATGACACACAACTATGACATCATGACACACAACTATGACATCATGACACACAACTCTGACATCATGACACACAACTATGACATCATGACACACAACTCTGACATCAGAATGCTATGACTCAACACTGAAAGATGACGACCGAAAATGACATTGTGATTATGAAACAAGGCTGTGCACACTGCCACCTGCTTGCCTGCATGTGAACACTATCACACAAGAACAAAGACACCTATGTAAACAAACCTTGTCAACAAGCTGTTGACACTGCTGTAGAGCCACAGAACAGAACAAAGACACACCAACCTTGTCAACAAGTTGTTGACACTGCTGTAGAGCCACAGAACAGAACAGACACACCAACCTTGTCAACAAGTTGTTGACACTGCTGTAGAGCCACAGAACAGAACACACACCAACCTTGTCAACAAGTTGTTGACACCTTTGTAGAACCACAGAACAAAGACACACCAACCTTGTCAACATGCTGTTGACACTGCTGTAGAGCCACAGAACAAAACAGACACACCGAACCTTGTCTAACAAGTTGTTGACACCTTGTTACTAACACACAGAACAGACAAGAGCACACCAACCTTGTCAACAAGCTGTTGACACTGCTGTAGAACCACAGAAAGAAACAAAGTCAACACACTGCTGTAGACACACCAACCTTGTCAACAAGTTGTTGACACTGCTGTAGAGCCACAGAACAGAACAAAGACACACCAACCTTGTCAACAAGCTGTTGACACTGCTGTAGAGCCACAGAACAGAACAGACACACCAACCTTGTCAACAAGTTGTTGACACTGCTGTAGAGCCACAGAACAAAGACACACCAACCTTGTCAACAAGTTGTTGACACTGCTGTAGAGCCACAGAACAAATACACACCGACCTTGTCAACAAGTTGTTGACACTGCTGTAGAACCACAGAACAAAGACACACCAACCTTGTCAACAAGCTGTTGACACTGCTGTAGAGCCACAGAACAAAACAAAGACACACCAACCTTGTCAACAAGCTGTTGACACTGCTGTAGAGCCACAGAACAGAACAAAGACACACCAACCTTGTCAACAAGTTGTTGACACTGCTGTATAGAACCACAGAACAAAGACACACCAACCTTGTCAACAAGCTGTTGACACTGCTGTAGAGCCACAGAGAACAGAACCACTGCCTCTTTAAGCCAGGGAACCTCAGCCTCCATCTGTAACATACACAGTGTTATTGCATTGTACTGTATTGTATTCCATTGATGGTACTGTACTGTTATATTGTATTATATGTACAGTGGAGTCCAACTATAACGAACTCGCTTTTAATGAAATTTCGCGAGTAACGAACTGACTTCAATTTCCCGGCAAATGCCCTTCTATTTGTCACTTGCAAAGCCATGGGTATAACGAACAAAAAATCCTTTTGAAATAACGAACACCCGCTTTTTACGAACACATGTTCTACGCCCCAGGATAATTTTATTTACTTGGAAAAATAGCCTATAACGAACTCAGCCTGTGCGATGCGCTGCAAAAACCTAGGCCTTCAAACTCCAAGCTAGAACGTGTTGTCAAGAAGAAGGAAGTTGGAAAATATGAACTGCGCATGCGTGAACTCATTTAGATTCACACTGGGTCGTCTGCTAGGCCTAGGCTTCCTACAGATCATTCGGTTTATCAAGGTCGCTTTACAATTCGCGCTCAAAATAAAGATCGAAAAGTTCGTGAAAGCCTATAACAAACTAAATTTGTGTGATGTGTTGTCACTTAATTAAAATTAAGTTCGGAATTCCGAAAGACAACTGTCACTATCATTGTCAGTCATTCAACAGCTGAGAATCACTTTCGGTTTGCAATGGAGAGTGGCAGAAAGAGAAAGAGAGAATCGTTTTCTTTTGAGAAAAAGAAAAACATTTTAGCTGATGTCGCGGAACAAAAACTTAGCAAGACTGCGATCGCTGAGAAACACAACATAGCCAAGTCAACACTCTCAACAATAATCAAACAGAAGGACAAAATCGAGGATTCGTCTTTCTTACCTGCTCGAAAAAGATTGAGAGCTGGCCCAACTGAAAAACACAATCAGCTCGACGATGCTGTGCTTGAGTGGTTCAAACAAACCAGAGCAAATCAAGGTCCGATATCAGGTCCCATCCTCCTGATGCAGGCACAGAGCATAGCGACCGAGTTAGGCATCGACAACTTTGTTCCTTCAGCAGGATGGCTTGATCGGTTCAAGAAGCGAAAGGGGATTGTTTACAAGGCGATCGTAGGAGAGAGTGCGAGTGTGTCAAGCGATATGACTGAAGAATGGAAGTCGACAAACATTCCTCTGCTGCTCAGAGAATTCAGTCCCGATGACATTTACAATGCAGACGAAACGGGGCTTTTCTACCGATGTATGCCAAATAAAACATTGGCACTGAAAGGCGATAAATGCTCAGGAGGAAAGCAGTCGAAAAAACGCCTGACTGTGCTGGTGTGTTCCAACATGAGTGGCAGCGATCGTGTCCCACTTTTGATCATCAGGAAGTTTGCAAAGCCAAGGTGTTTCAGTGGTGTGGGCACTCTGCCTTGCTCCTACAAAAGCAACAAGAAAGCTTGGATGACTTCAATACTATGGGAGCAATGGGTGAGAAAACTTGATGCTAGAATGACTCTGCAAAAACGGAAAGTTGCTCTTCTCATTGATAACTGTCCTGCCCATGGGAAAATTGAATGTCTGTTGTCAGTCAAGATCGTTCTTCTTCCTCCTAACACAACATCAGTGCTTCAACCGTGCGACCAGGGTATCATACACAACTTCAAGCGCAACTACTGCCAGACCGTCATCCACAAATACCTTCTTCATCTGGAGCAGAATAAAGATCCCAAGACTTTCCATTTGAGTGTCCTTGATGCTCTCTACATGTCTCGTACTGCGTGGCAGAATGTGTCGGAGGACACAATTTCGAACTGTTTTCGACATGCCGGGTTCGTTGTCAAGGAAACGGAGACCGATTTGGCTTCAGATGAAGATTCGGAAGAAAGGAGAGAAATGAGAACAGTGACGTGACAGCACCAGACGTGACAGCACCAGATTGACAGCACCGGACGTGACAGCACCGGACGGACAGCAAACGAGGCACCAGACGAGACAGCACCAGAGAACCAGACTGACAGCACCAGACGTGACAGCAGACAGCACCGGAGTGACAGCACCGGACGAGACAGCACCGGACGTGACAGCACCAGACGTGACAGCACCGGACGTGACAGCACCAGACGAGACAGCACCAGACGTGACAGCACCAGACGTGACAGCACCAGACGTGACAGCACCAGACGTGACAGCACCAGACGTGACAGCACCACGTGACAGGACGTGACAGCACCGGACGTGACAGCACCGGACGTGACAGCACCAGACGAGACAGCACCAGACGAGACAGCACCAGACGTGACAGCACCAGACGTGACAGCACCAGACGTGACAGCACCAGACGTGACAGCACCAGACGTGACAGCACCAGACGTGACAGCACCAGACGTGACAGCACCAGACGTGACAGCACCAGACGAGACAGCACCAGACGTGACAGCACCAGATGACAGCACCAGACGAGACAGCACCAGACGTGACAGACGTGACAGCACCAGACGTGACAGCACCAGACGTGACAGCACCAGACGAGACAGCACCACGTGACAGCGTGACAGCACCAGACGAGACAGCACCAGACGTGACAGCACCAGACGTGACAGCACCAGACGTGACAGCACCAGACGTGACAGCACCGGACGTGACAGCACCGACGTGACAGCACCAGACGTGACAGCACCAGACGTGACAGCACCAGACGAGACAGCACCAGACGAGACAGCACCAGACGAGACAGCACCAGACGTGACAGCACCAGACGAGACAGCACCAGACGTGACAGCACCAGACGTGACAGCACCAGACGTGACAGCACCAGACGAGACAGCACCGGACAGATACGCTGAGCTGAAGGAAGATGTGTCGTTTGGTGACTATGCCCGGATAGATTACTGTGTGTCAACAACTCAGATGGCGACGATCACCGACATTGTGAAGAATGTACAGGGGGAGGAGACTGGAACAGCCGCTGATTCGGACAGTGAAGATGACTCGGAAGCCACACCTCTCCCCACTTCCACGGAAGCACGCGCAGCTGCAAGTGTGTTGCGAAGATATTTGGAGGCAAAATTGGAGGACTTGAGCAGTTTGGACCTTCTTTCAAAAATGGACAAACTTGTTGAAAAGTGTGCCAAAACAGATCAGCGTCAGACAACACTGCTGAACTTCTTCAAGCCTTGTACATCCCGTGATTAAGACAGACGATCCAAACTGGTCAAGTTTATGTTTTCGGTTATCATTGGTGAGTGTTTGAACTGTTTTTGTTTTCAACATACATTATACATGTACATGTATAACGAAATCCTGATACAACGAACTGAGTCTGTGTTCCGTTAAAATTCGTTTTACCCGGACTCCACTGTACTGTATTGCACTGTATTGTATGTATTGTCTTGTCTTGCATTATACTGTTGACACTGCTGTAGAGCCGCAGAGAACAAGATCCCTGCCTGTTTAAGCCAGGGACCCCCAGCCTCCATCTGTAACATACACAGTGTTATTGTATTGTACTGTATTATATTCCATTGATGGCACTGTACTGTTATATTGTATTATATGTACTGTATTGCACTGTATTGTATGTATTGTCTTGTCTTGCATTGTACTGTTGACACTGCTGTAGAGCCGCAGAGAACAAGATCCCTGCCTGTTTAAGCCAGGGACCCCCAGCCTCCATCTGTAACATACACTATAAATATGTTTGATGTAAAGCCGTATGCTGCACAGTAAGGAGTGCTCTTCCTTTCTATGTTAAACACTTTCTCTCTAACTGACCTCTTCTGTGACTTATAATCTCTATTGTTTCGAGTGTTGGTCAGTATGGTTAGAATAGACTGACCTCTTCTGTGACTTATAATCTCTTCATTGTCTGTGCTGGTTCTGCCCAGTTCTGTACATCATAGTAAAAAACCCATTGATAACCGCTTGGAAACATTGTGCACTGGTTCACAAAGCATTACATGTAACATTGTACACTGGTTCACAAAGCATTACATGTAACATTGTACACTGGTTCACAAAGCATTACATGTAACATTGTACACTGGTTCACAAAGCATTACATGTAACATTGTACACTGGTTCACAAAGCATTACATGTAACATTGTACACTGGTTCACAAAGCACTACATGTAACATTGTACACTGGTTCACAAAGCATTACATGTAACATTGTACACTGGTTCACAAAGCATTACATGTAACATTGTACACTGGTTCACAAAGCATTACATGTAACATTGTACACTGGTTCACAAAGCATTACATGTAACATTGTACACTGGTTCACAAAGCACTACATGTAACATTGTACACTGGTTCACAAAGCATTACATGTAACATTGTACACTGGTTCACAAAGCACTACATGTAACATTGTACACTGGTTCACAAAGCACTACATGTAACATTGTACACTGGTTCACAAAGCACTACATGTAACATTGTACACTGGTTCACAAAGCATTACATGTAACATTGTACACTGGTTCACAAAGCATTACATGTAACATTGTACACTGGTTCACAAAGCATTACATGTAACATTGTACACTGGTTCACAAAGCACTACATGTAACATTGTACACTGGTTCACAAAGCACTACATGTAACATTGTACACTGGTTCACAAAGCATTACATGTAACATTGTACACTGGTTCACAAAGCATTACATGTAACATTGTACACTGGTTCACAAAGCACTACATGTAACATTGTACACTGGTTCACAAAGCACTACATGTAACATTGTACACTGGTTCACAAAGCACTACATGTAACATTGTACACTGGTTCACAAAGCACTACATGTAACATTGTACACTGGTTCACAAAGCACTACATGTAACATTGTACACTGGTTCACAAAGCACTACATGTAACATTGTACACTGGTTCACAAAGCACTACATGTAACATTGTACACTGGTTCACAAAGCATTACATGTAAACATCAATTAGTTAGATGTGATAACTTGATATAGGATCTTTTCATAGATCTTTAATACATTTGTTACCCAATGCTGCCAAACGGTTTGCCTGTGAACATTGCTGTTGATGACAAATCATAGTAACTATGAAATAATAATTACTAGCGCAACGCCGAGTACCGGTAACGCCTAGTACCGGTAATGCCGAGTACCGGTTTGGCCGGGTCCACGAAATATTATATGAAATAATAATTACTAGCGCAACGCCGTGTACCGATAACGCCTAGTACCGGTAACGCCAAGTACCGGTAACGCTGAGTACCGGTTTGGCCGGGTCCGCGAAATATTATATGAAATAATAATTACTAGCGCAACGCCGTGTACCGATAACGCCTAGTACCGGTAACGCCAAGTACCGGTAACGCTGAGTACCGGTTTGGCCGGGTCCGCGAAATATTATATTATTACGTTTGTCTCTCTCCCTCCTTCCATCTTCTTCTCTCATCCCGTTCCACCCCGTCCCTCGCTAAAGTAATCTCCGCTCTCACTCGGTGAATAGCAGGATATTGCACCTCGCTAAAGTAATCTCCGCTCTCACTCGGTGAATAGCAGGATATTGTACCTCGCCAAAGTAATCTCCGCTCTCCAACCCTTTTCTTGCCCGCGCGCGCGCAGTACTGAGTTGTTTCTGTGTAAACTGGTGGAGGTCGTTCCTCGATGTATATGTTCATGTGACCACACCTGTGTTTATGTGTGTGTGTGCTTAAAATGACTCACCTTCAACATATGACATTAATCTTGCATACACAATTTTAGTCATTCATGGGTCATATTGATGAGTTTGCACGAGTGCATGCATGTGTGTGTGTGTGTGTGCTTTGGCATACATGTATGTGTGTTCGTTTCTGTGGGTGTTGTTATTTGGTGTGCGTGCATATGTACTTGCATGTGTGTGTGTGTGTGCGTGTGTGTGTGTGTGTGTGCTTTGGCATGCATGTATGTGTGTTCGTTTCTGTGGGTGTTGTTATTTGGTGTGCGTGCATATGTACTTGCATGTGTGTGCGTGTGCGTGTGTGTGTGTGTGTGCTTTGGCATACATGTATGTGTGTTCGTTTCTGTGGGTGTTGTTATTTGGTGTGCGTGCATATGTACTTGCATGTGTGTGCGTGTGCGTGTGCGTGTGTGTGTGTGCGTGTGCGTGTGTATATGTGTGTGTGTGCGTATGTGTGTGCATGCATATAAGACTGTGTAGTTATTATTGTCATATTTTCTGCTTTTCACTGTTTTAATTGTAGCATTGAATTGAACTCAGTAATGTCCATTTTCCTCAAGTTCAAGCCGTCTCTTTTCAAACGTTGATGCAATGTTAATATGTACTCAGGTTCTCTTTTTTTTTTTTTTTTTTTCGTGTCTTCGTTTTTCTAATTCCTACTCACTCTTCATTTTGTATTTAAATCTGTCGCCAACACTTTGGCTCTCATTATCTTCACATTGAAAACGGAGTTAGTCTCCGAAACGTCTGTGCTTTTTTCAAATAAAAGGGACAGAAACCTACCGTTTTGAGTTTTGTGAATAAGAGTCCTTGTAGTTATGTTTTCTTTATTTTTCATCCTACATTAGTTATAATGAACACCTGCAATCTCTGGGCAACGTCCATTCTCTGCTGACCGTTCATGTTCATATATCAGCATCATCCTACATTAGTTATAATGAACACCTGCAATCTCTGGGCGACGTCCATTCTCTGCTGACCGTTCATGTTCATATATCAGCATCATCCTACATTAGTTATAATGAACACCTGCAATCTCTGGGCAACGTCCATTCTCTGCTGACCGTTCATGTTCATATATCAGCATCATCCTACATTAGTTATAATGAACACCTGCAATCTCTGGGCAACGTCCATTCTCTGCTGACCGTTCATGTTCATATATCAGCATCATCCTACATTAGTTATAATGAACACCTGCAATCTCTGGGCGACGTCCATTCTCTGCTGACCGTTCATGTTCATATATCAGCATCATCCTACATTAGTTATAATGAACACCTGCAATCTCTGAGCGACGTCCATTCTCTGCTGACCGTTCATGTTCATATATCAGCATCATCCTACATTAGTTATAATGAACACCTGCAATCTCTGGGCAACGTCCATTCTCTGCTGACCGTTCATGTTCATATATCAGCATCATCCTACATTAGTTATAATGAACACCTGCAATCTCTGGGCAACGTCCATTCTCTGCTGACCGTTCATGTTCATATATCAGCATCATCCTACATTAGTTATAATGAACACCTGCAATCTCTGGGCGACGTCCATTCTCTGCTGACCGTTCATGTTCATATATCAGCATCATCCTACATTAGTTATAATGAACACCTGCAATCTCTGGGCAACGTCCATTCTCTGCTGACCATTCATGTTCATATATCAGCATCATCCTACATTAGTTATAATGAACACCTGCAATCTCTGGGCAACGTCCATTCTCTGCTGACCGTTCATGTTCATATATCAGCATCATCCTACATTAGTTATAATGAACACCTGCAATCTCTGAGCGACGTCCATTCTCTGCTGACCGTTCATGTTCATATATCAGCATCATCCTACATTAGTTATAATGAACACCTGCAATCTCTGGGCGACGTCCATTCTCTGCTGACCGTTCATGTGCAGCAGGTAGACAGCCAGAATGACCTTTGACCCGTGAATGTAGAACGACAACGCCACATTGGAGGGGATCGGGGGAGAGAAAATTTCCTGAACATATGACACAGAAGAAAATCTCCTGAATTTACAACACAGAATTTCTGCAGAAAAACATTGATACAAAATCAACTAAAAATATGAAAATGCGTTCAACCAAAAAATAGAAAAAGAAAACAGACAGACAGACAACTCCCTCGTGTTCTGCTAGGCACCAGTCCTTGCAGCAATGTCCAGTAGGGGACAGACACACAGACAGACAACTCCCTCGTGTTCTGCTAGGCACCAGTCCTTGCAGCAATGTCCAGTAGGGGACAGACAGACAGAG
>CM065702.1:1050343-1074083 GCA_017654935.2 Phymorhynchus buccinoides
ATGTGAGAGGCCCACAGTAATACATTGTTTTTGATGAACATGTATGATCAGAGATGTGAGAGGCCCACAGTAACACATTGTTTTTTATGAACATGTATGATCAGAGATGTGAGAGGCCCACAGTAGGACATTGTCTTTGATGAACATGTATGATCAGAGATGTGAGAGGCCCACAGTAAGACATTGTCTTTGATGAACATGTATGATCAGAGATGTGAGAGGCCCACAGTAAGACATTGTTTTTGATGAACATGTATGATCAGAGATGTGAGAGGCCCCACATGATAAAGCATAGCCAATGGCAACGCCAAAGTACTCAAACAAAACTTCTGCAACATCACATTTTTCACAGCTTTGCAACAGGATCCTAAGCATAATGAGATGGCCCACTAGGACCAATCGTAGACATGTATGATCAACATGTGAAGACATTCAGGTAGTATTTGGAGGTCCACCTTTTATTGAGGCTCAACATACAGACGTTTCGTATGATGCATACGTTATCAATGTAAAAAGAAAGACTGACAGACATGTGAGAGGCCCACAGTAAAGCAAATAGTAAGAGTTCAAAATAGAAAGAGAAGACTGAGTTGAAGGCCCACAGTAGGACATTGTCTTTGATGAATTAAGATATAAAAGGAAGACTGAGTAGATATCATTTCTAGAAAAAAGAAAAGGGCAATATTCATGACAAAGTTGAGAGATATACTAAGTATCAAAGGAGCTCACACACACACACACACGCGCACGCGCGCGCGCACACACACACCACACACACAAAAATACTATGCATAAGCACTGCACATTTCCAAACAAGAATATCAGCATATGATTTAAACACAATGCTGCCAGTACAAG
This sequence comes from Phymorhynchus buccinoides, assembly GCA_017654935.2. Lineage (NCBI taxonomy): Eukaryota > Metazoa > Mollusca > Gastropoda > Neogastropoda > Raphitomidae > Phymorhynchus > Phymorhynchus buccinoides. The sequence continues at coordinate 1,051,202 of CM065702.1, forward strand.
CACCATAAGCAATTCCTTAAAGCAAAACAATGCTGCCAGAGCACCATAAGGGGGGGGGGGGGGAGAATGCAATTGCAATAGGAACAATGGGGCAAGAGGGGCAAACGAAGGGTCACTTTCCCTCTTGTCCTCAGGACATTCTGGGCAGTCACAGCGACCCTAGTTACTGCATTGTATGGCTCATCATGCATCCCATGAGGGGCGGACCGGGGAGGGGAGGCTTAATTTTAACTGTCTTCTCTTTCTATTTTGAACTCTTACTATTTGCTTGCTGTCTGTCAGTCTTTCTTTTTACATTGATAACGTCTGTATCATACGAAACGTCTGTATGTTGAGCTTCATTAAAGGACCAACTACTACCTGAATGTCTTGTGTTGCAGGTGTCTACAGGATCTTACTGTCCGGCAGTTTCATCCAGCCAAATCTATGTAGGCATCCTTTGTCAATCACCTCTTTCTTCACATCTATGGTGTGAATCTGTGTAGGTATCAATTGTCAATCTTCTTTCTTCACATCTATGGTGTGAATCTGTGATGCATCATTTGTGTAGGCATCCTTTGTCAATCTCCCCTTTCTTCACATCTATGGTGTGAATCTGTGATGTATCATTTGTGTAGGCATCCTTTGTCAATCTCCTCTTTCTTCACATCTATGGTGTGAATCTGTGATGCATCATTTGTGTAGGCATCCTTTGTCAATCTCCCCTTTCTTCACATCTATGGTGTGAATCTGTGATGTATCATTTGTGTAGGCATCCTTTGTCAATCTCCTCTTTCTTCACATCTATGGTGTGAATCTGTGATGCATCATTTGTGTAGGCATCCTTTGTCAATCTTCTTTCTTCACATCTATGGTGTGAATCTGTGATGTATCATCTGTGTAGGTATCCTTTGTCAATCTCCTCTTTCTTCACATCTATGGTGTGAATCTGTGATGCATCATTTGTGTAGGCATCCTTTGTCAATCTCCTCTTTCTTCACATCTATGGTGTGAATCTGTGATGCATCATCTGTGTAGGTATCCTTTGTCAATCTCCTCTTTCTTCACATCTATGGTGTGAATCTGTGATGCATCATTTGTGTAGGTATCCTTTGTCAATCTCCTCTTTCTTCACATCTATGGTGTGAATCTGTGATGCATCATTTGTGTAGGTATCCTTTGTCAATCTTCTTTCTTCACATCTATGGTGTGAATCTGTGATGCATCATTTGTGTAGGCATCCTTTGTCAATCTTCCCCTTTCTTCACATCTATGGTGTGAATCTGTGATGCATCATTTGTGTAGGCATCCTTTGTCAATCTTCTTTCTTCACATCTATGGTGTGAATCTGTGATGCATCATCTGTGTAGGTATCCTTTGTCAATCTCCTCTTTCTTCACATCTATGGTGTGAATCTGTGATGCATCATTTGTGTAGGCATCCTTTGTCAATCTTCTTTCTTCACATCTATGGTGTGAATCTGTGATGCATCATCTGTGTAGGTATCCTTTGTCAATCTCCTCTTTCTTCACATCTATGGTGTGAATCTGTGATGCATCATCTGTGTAGGTATCCTTTGTCAATCTCCTCTTTCTTCACATCTATGGTGTGAATCTGTGATGCATCATTTGTGTAGGTATCCTTTGTCAATCTCCTCTTTCTTCACTTCTATGGTGTGAATCTGTGATGCATCATTTGTGTAGGTATCCTTTGTCAATCTCCTCTTTCTTCACATCTATGGTGTGAATCTGTGATGCATCATTTGTGTAGGTATCCTTTGTCAATCTCCTCTTTCTTCACGTCTATGGTGTGAATCTGTGATGCATCATTTGTGTAGGTATCCTTTGTCAATCTTCTTTCTTCACATCTATGGTGTGAATCTGTGATGCATCATTTGTGTAGGCATCCTTTGTCAATCTTCTTTCTTCACATCTATGGTGTGAATCTGTGATGCATCATTTGTGTAGGCATCCTTTGTCAATCTCCTCTTTCTTCACATCTATGGTGTGAATCTGTGATGCATCATTTGTGTAGGCATCCTTTGTCAATCTTCTTTCTTCACATCTATGGTGTGAATCTGTGATGCATCATTTGTGTAGGTATCCTTTGTCAATCTCCTCTTTCTTCACATCTATGGTGTGAATCTGTGATGTATCATCTGTGTAGGCATCCTTTGTCAATCTTCTTTCTTCACATCTATGGTGTGAATCTGTGATGCATCATTTGTGTAGGTATCCTTTGTCAATCTCCTCTTTCTTCACATCTATGGTGTGAATCGGTGATGCATCATTTGTGTAGGCATCCTTTGTCAATCTCCTCTTTCTTCACATCTATGGTGTGAATCTGTGATGTATCATCTGTGTAGGCATCCTTTGTCAATCTTCTTTCTTCACATCTATGGTGTGAATCTGTGATGCATCATTTGTGTAGGTATCCTTTGTCAATCTCCTCTTTCTTCACATCTATGGTGTGAATCTGTGATGCATCATTTGTGTAGGTATCCTTTGTCAATCTCCTCTTTCTTCACATCTATGGTGTGAATCTGTGATGCATCATTTGTGTAGGTATCCTTTGTCAATCTTCTTTCTTCACATCTATGGTGTGAATCTGTGATGCATCATCTGTGTAGGCATCCTTTGTCAATCTCCTCTTTCTTCACATCTATGGTGTGAATCTGTGATGTATCATCTGTGTAGGCATCCTTTGTCAATCTTCTTTCTTCACATCTATGGTGTGAATCTGTGATGTATCATCTGTGTAGGTATCCTTTGTCAATCTCCTCTTTCTTCACATCTATGGTGTGAATCTGTGATGCATCATTTGTGTAGGTATCCTTTGTCAATCTTCTTTCTTCACATCTATGGTGTGAATCTGTGATGTATCATTTGTGTAGGCATCCTTTGTCAATCTTCTTTCTTCACATCTATGGTGTGAATCTGTGATGTATCATCTGTGTAGGTATCCTTTGTCAATCTCCTCTTTCTTCACATCTATGGTGTGAATCTGTGATGCATCATCTGTGTAGGTATCCTTTGTCAATCTCCTCTTTCTTCACATCTATGGTGTGAATCTGTGATGTATCATTTGTGTAGGCATCCTTTGTCAATCTCCTCTTTCTTCACGTCTATGGTGTGAATCTGTGATGTATCATTTGTGTAGGCATCCTTTGTCAATCTCCTCTTTCTTCACATCTATGGTGTGAATCTGTGATGCATCATTTGTGTAGGCATCCTTTGTCAATCTCCTCTTTCTTCACATCTATGGTGTGAATCTGTGATGCATCATCTGTGTAGGCATCCTTTGTCAATCTTCTTTCTTCACATCTATGGTGTGAATCTGTGATGCATCATCTGTGTAGGTATCCTTTGTCAATCTTCTTTCTTCACATCTATGGTGTGAATCTGTGATGCATCATTTGTGTAGGCATCCTTTGTCAATCTCCTCTTTCTTCACATCTATGGTGTGAATCTGTGATGTATCATCTGTGTAGGTATCCTTTGTCAATCTCCTCTTTCTTCACTTCTATGGTGTGAATCTGTGATGCATCATCTGTGTAGGTATCCTTTGTCAATCTCCTCTTTCTTCACATCTCTATGGTGTGAATCTGTGATGCATCATTTTCATGGCTGAAGATGAAACATTCACTCAATAGCTTTGAAAACATCCAAATCCTCTTTTGAAATGACACCGAGGAAGCAGCAGAACACGTGAAAATGGCGCACTGCTATTGGACGTAACTGGCCAACCACAGATAAGCTTACAAAAGTCAGTCAATGGAATGTATTCGCGCTACAAACTTCTTTCGTTTTCACCGTGTGCACGAGAAGAAAGTCTACCAAACTACATGATCGTATGCTTTTTTTCTTTTTTTTCTCTTCTTTTTTGTCAAATAGAAAAAGTGCATTTATGTGCTTACGTGTAACTCTGACACCCATGTATGATAGAAAAACCAAGAAATTGCCCTGTTTGATGGATTGTACGTGTTACATACTATTCTCATCTCATGGATCATGTATGATGGATTGTGTGTTACATACTATTCTCATCTCATGGATCATGTATGATGGATTGTGTGTTACATATTATTCTCATCTCATGGATCATGTATGATGGATTGTGTTACATATTATTCTCATCTCATGGATCATGTATGATGGATTGTGTGTTACATATTATTCTCATCTCATAGATCATGTATGATGGATTGTGTGTTACATATTATTCTCATCTATTGGATCATGTATGATGGATTGTGTGTTACATATTATTCTCATCTCATGGATCATGTATGATGGATTGTGTGTTACATATTATTCTCATCTCATGGATCATGTATGATGGATTGTGTGTTACATATTATTCTCATCTCATAGATCATGTATGATGGATTGTGTGTTACATATTATTCTCATCTATTGGATCATGTATGATGGATTGTGTGTTACATACTATTCTCATCTCATAGATCATGTATGATGGATTGTGTTACATACTATTCTCATCTCATAGATCATGTATGATGGATTGTGTGTTACATATTATTCTCATCTCATGGATCATGTATGATGGATTGTGTGTTACATATTATTCTCATCTCATAGATCATGTATGATGGATTGTGTGTTACATATTATTCTCATCTATTGGATCATGTATGATGGATTGTGTGTTACATACTATTCTCATCTCATAGATCATGTATGATGGATTGTGTTACATACTATTCTCATCTCATAGATCATGTATGATGGATTGTGTGTTACATATTATTCTCATCTCATGGATCATGTATGATGGATTGTGTGTTACATATTATTCTCATCTCATGGATCATGTATGATGGATTGTGTGTTACATATTATTCTCATCTCGTGTATGATGGATTGTGTTACATATTATTCTCATCTCATGGATCATGTATGATGGATTGTGTGTTACATATTATTCTCATCTCATGTATGATGGATTGTGTGTTACATATTATTCTCATCTCATGTATGATGGATTGTGTGTTACATATTATTCTCATCTCATGGATCATGTATGATGGATTGTGTGTTACATACTATTCTCATCTCATGTATGATGGATTGTGTGTTACATATTATTCTCATCTCAATCATGTATGATGGATTGTGTGTTACATACTATTCTCATCTCATGGATCATGTATGATGGATTGTGTTACATATTATTCTCATCTCATGGATCATGTATGATGGATTGTGTGTTACATATTATTCTCATCTCATGGATCATGTATGATGGATTGTGTTACATACTATTCTCATCTCATGTATGATGGATTGTGTGTTGCATATTATTCTCATCTCATGGATCATGTATGATGGATTGTGTTACATACTATTCTCATCTCATGTATGATGGATTGTGTGTTACATACTATTCTCATCTCAATCATGTATGATGGATTGTGTGTTACATACTATTCTCATCTCATGTATGATGGATTGTGTGTTACATACTATTCTCATCTCATGGATCATGTATGATGGATTGTGTGTTACATATTATTCTCATCTCAATCATGTATGATGGATTGTGTGTTACATATTATTCTCATCTCATGTATGATGGATTGTGTGTTACATATTATTCTCATCCATTGGATCATGTATGATGGATTGTGTGTTACATATTATTCTCATCTCATGGATCATGTATGATGGATTGTGTTACATATTATTCTCATCTCATGGATCATGTATGATGGATTGTGTGTTACATATTATTCTCATCTCGTGTATGATGGATTGTGTTACATACTATTCTTGTGTGTTACATACTATTCTCATCTCAATCATGTATGATGGATTGTGTGTTACATACTATTCTCATCTGATGTATGATGGATTGTGTGTTACATACTATTATCATCTCAATCATGAATGATGGATTGTGTGTTACATACTATTCTCATCTCAATCATGAATGATGGATTGTGTGTTACATACTATTCTCATCTATTGGATCATGTATGATGGATTGTGTGTTACATATTATTCTCATCTCAATCATGTATGATGGATTGTGTTACATACTATTCTCATCTCATGTATGATGGATTGTGTGTTACATACTATTCTCATCTCAATCATGTATGATGGATTGTGTGTTACATACTATTCTCATCTCATGGATCATGTATGATGGATTGTGTGTTGCATATTATTCTCATCTCATGTATGATGGATTGTGTGTTACATATTATTCTCATCTCATGGATCATGTATGATGGATTGTGTGTTACATATTATTCTCATCTCATGGATCATGTATGATGGATTGTGTGTTACATATTATTCTCATCTCATGGATCATGTATGATGGATTGTGTGTTACATACTATTCTCATCTCATGTATGATGGATTGTGTGTTACATACTATTCTCATCTCAATCATGTACGATGGATTGTGTGTTACATATTATTCTCATCTCAATCATGAATGATGGATTGTGCGTTACATACTATTCTCATCTCAATCATGTATGATGGATTGTGTTACATATTATTCTCATCTCATGGATCATGTATGATGGATTGTGTGTTACATACTATTCTCATCTCATGGATCATGTATGATGGATTGTGTTACATACTATTCTCATCTCATGTATGATGGATTGTGTGTTACATATTATTCTCATCTCAATCATGTATGATGGATTGTGTGTTACATACTATTCTCATCTCATGGATCATGTATGATGGATTGTGTGTTACATACTATTCTCATCTCATGGATCATGTATGATGGATTGTGTGTTACATATTATTCTCATCTCATGGATCATGTATGATGGATTGTGTGTTACATACTATTCTCATCTCATGGATCATGTATGATGGATTGTGTGTTACATATTATTCTCATCTCAATCATGTATGATGGATTGTGTGTTACATACTATTCTCATCTCATGGATCATGTATGATGGATTGTGTGTTACATATTATTCTCATCTCATGTATGATGGCAACACCAGTAAAATTCCATATTGTGAAGATTGATCCTAGAAACACATTATTCATGATCAACACACAAATCTTTGTCCTTTTTCAAGGGCCTATATGATGATAAAATCATATAGTAAAAAGCCAAAGTGTGTGTGTGTGTGGGGGGGGGGGGGGGGGCCGTGTCATTTGCGTGGTTTCGCAAATGCGCGAAACGAGCATCCGCCGGACTCTCGGTGCCCGTATCTCCGGCATTTCTGGACCGATTGCCTTCAAATTTGGCAGGTAGATGACCGGGGACGGTGACTATCGGTGTGCCAAACCGGAAGCGAATCGGTTCAGAATATATGCCGCTTCACCTTCTCACAAATAACTCCGCCGTTTCTTAACCGAATCGCCTCAAATTTGCTGTCATGCTTGCTATGGCCCGGGCAAAGCCTGGCAGCAAATTGGAAGAGAATCGGGAGAGCGCGTCACTCTCAGAGCAGCGCCAATGGGAAACGGGGCCTTATAACTCCGCCGTTTCTTAACCAAATCGCTTCAAATTTGCTGTACTCAGCGTTACCAGTACTTGGCGTTACCGTTACTAGGCGTTACCAGTACTAGGTGCATTGCCAGTACTAGGCGTTGCGCTAGTAATAATAAAAGAACACACACACAATTCCTTATTCCTTGGTTTAGGGCAGTATTCATCTGTCGTATCTTCCACTGTTTATGCTGTTGTGTCGCACCTGTGGTGTGTTTTGTATGTTTCGTTCTGTGTGCTGTGCGTATATTCTGTGCACCGGAAGCGGTTGTGACGTCGGTGTACTCACTGAATTGTTCTCTGCTTCGGGTGCTACATTGGCCTAGACGGCATTCCGTATTGAGCTGTCTGAGAGACGACAACCCACATCTCCAGCTCTGCGGCGTCGACCCAAGACGATAAGAAAACTACCGAAGAAGACCTTCAGACTAATGAAGAAGACCTTCAGACCAACGAAGAAGACCAACCAAGACCTTCGACACCGAACAAGACTAACCGAACGTGACAGCCCCCGGCGCTCTCCCGGTGCGGGCTACACTGCTACTACAGTCTACAGGACCGAACGTGACAGCCCCCGGCGCTCTCCCGGTGCGGGCTACAACACCTTGCCACCAGTTAAATGGTCAGTAAAGATGTCCCTGTGTGTGTTGCGAATGTGTGGAACCTTCCTGGAGTGGGTTAATTTAGGTGTGCCAAGAAATACAACATTGGTGTCAGAAGTGGGATAAAGGGTAAGGAGAGAATGGATGGGCACTTCCGGGCCGGTGGCAATTTTCGGGCCATGGTCAGTCAACTCCAGGTGGCAGAAAACCCTGTAGCCGTGGGAGGAAGCGGAACCGAGGTAAGAGGGCTGAGTCTGAAGCGAGGTCTAGTGCCGCGTCTAGGTCTGAGTCCTCCTCTGCCTCGAAATGTGACAGAAGGTCAGAGTCTGTGGTGGGAGTCTACACTCCGTATGGGCCTGGTTTGTCCGTGACCTTCGCGGCTCCTTCTGCCCCGGAGTCTGTCTGTCCTGTCCCAGCGCATGCTGCTTGAGGTCCGGCACTGAAGCAGCACACTCCGGGCCGGACCAGAAGACGATCTGAATGTCATCTGCCGGGAGTGTACCATGATGGTCTTCCACCGGACTCAGGTAGTGTGCTGGCAGATAGATATCAGGCGTTGATCCAGGCTAGGGCCTGGTTAGTGACTAATGCGACAGGGTGGCAGGAATTACTGGACAAGGTCAAAATTCAAGACACATTGGCAAACTCTCTCTTGAGCAATGCCTCACTCTCTGAGAGTGAGATACAAGCCATGAGATCTGTTGGCCAAATGTTGGGAGAAGATCCCCAATCTAGCCCAACATTGTTCCCTCCCACCATCTCCAGTCTGATCCATTGGCGGATCGGCTTGGTGATGGTGGTACTGATGATTCCAACGTGGCGGGAACACTGGCGCCAAAAACAACCGGCGTCAGCAAAAGAGCTAACAACGCAGGCGCCACCTAAGCCAAGAGCATTTGATGCTCATTTCCACCTGGACAGAACGGTGGCTTTCATGTCCTTGCCCCCAGGTTCTGGTGTGGACAAAGTCTTGGCCAATACCCCTGTGCGTTCGGGTGAGGAGGTCCAGATGGAGGGTGCTTGCACCTCATTCTGTGATCCGTACTCTTACCCGACACTTGCGGATCTGGCCATGTTTCCCCCGAACTTGGTGGTGGCTGTTGGATTCCACCCAAAACATTCCTCCAGATACACGGAACGTCAGCGACAACAAGCTATCAGCAGGCTTCGTGGGCTACTCTCCAACCCCAGGGTGAAGGTCTTAGGGGAGATCGGATTGGACTACACGACGGATGTTGTGACCTGGTCCAAACAGGCTGAGGATATCCTAAAGATCCTCTCTTTGGCCAGAGATGAACATGTGTTGGTGTTCCACTGTAGGGGGCTAGACATCAGCAATGCTATCGAAGCTTATGTTGTTCTCTTGCACCTGGTGCAGAAGGTAAAGATCCCCAAGGGTCAAAAGATCTATTTGCACTGTTTCAATGGGGACACCAGAGCTCTTGAGCTATGGACAACGGCTTACCCTCAAACCTACTGTGGATTCACTCGTCAGGTAAACCGGTTCAACCCGGCTCAAAAGATGGCACTGCAGAGTGTGCATCTGAGTCGGATTCTCCTGGAGACCGATGCACCTCATTTCACCATTCCTGGGGAAGGTTGGTCAGCTCTGAGTCAGCTGTACTCGGTCGCGGCGTGTGTGGCACCCCATCTGTCTTTGTCGGCTGAGGACTTGCTGGAAACCACCACTCAGAACACTCTAGTTCTTTTCTGCTAGCCGGGTAGTTCCATTCAGGGCTGCCCCTACCTCTTCCGGACATGTCTCCTACCTGACTGTAACCTGACCTCATTGTAACCGTACCTGACTTGAGACCAACTTGAATGTGACATTATGTGACTATACATTATATTTGGTTTGTTTTAAGTTCAACTTGACTTGTAAATATATTGTGCTAAAACGCATTTGGTCTAGGAGTGACCATTTTTGAAGTGTATATATATATATATATATATATTGTATAAACGTACTTGGGTTAGGTGCGGTTAACTTGGGCATCATTTAACTTGATATTTAGTTTGATGATCTTACCTGTGTGTTTGGTTTATTCAGGACAGAATAATTTAACCTGAATATAGGGTGTATGACCTAACCATAGTCTTTGGTTCATTTGTCATTTAACCTGTATGAGTTAGTCAGTTGCAGCAGTGGTTTGTAACTGAATTTGAGACCCTATTTCTCTGGGGTTTTGAGTATTCACCTAGGTCGGACATTTGTGTGTTTTAACTGTTCCCTCGGCTGAAGGACTTTCATCATAAGGTTGGGGGGAGTGTTGTGTCGCACCTGTGGTGTATGTTTCGTATGTTTCGTTCTGTGTGCTGTGCGTATATTCTGTGCACCGGAAGCGGTTGTGACGTCGGTGTACTCACTGAATTGCTTCGGGTGCTACATTGGCCTAGACGGCATTCCGTATTGAGCTGTCTGAGAGACGACAACCCACATCTCCAGCTCTGCGGCGTCGACCCAAGAGGATAAGAAAACTACCGAAGAAGACCTTCAGACTAACGAAGAAGACCTTCAGACCAACGAAGAAGACCATCCAAGACCTTCGACACCGAACAAGACTAACCGAACGTGACAGCCCCGGGCGCTCTCCCGGTGCGGGCTACACTGCTACTACAGTCTACAGGACCGAACGTGACAGCCCCCGGCGCTCTCCCGGTGCGGGCTACAACAGCTTGCCACCAGTTAAATGGTCAGTAAAGATGTCCCTGTGTGTGTTGCGAATGTGTGGAACCTTCCTGGAGTGGGTTAATTTAGGTGTGCCAAGAAATACAACAATGCTGAAGAATCGTTAATTCCTTATTCCTTGGTTTAGGGCAGTATTCACCTTGTCACAAGTCTGTGACATGTTCTTCCCGAACAGACAGAGAAAGGCACCGTCTACCACTCGATCACAAAGGACCCCGAGGTCTTTCCCCTTCTTGACACACACTAAGGGAGACAACCTACCCATGAAATGCGTGCACATTCAACTTGCGACTTCATGAGCTTTAAACCGGTCGAACGTCACTCCATATTTTTCCTTCAGTTAGTCTACATCGTTTCATCGCTTCATCCTTTCTCCTTGTCATTCTTTTTCCACCTACGGCCGCCCAGTGCTGAGGTGTGGTGAGGGCCACGTCCCTGAAGGATCCTGTATTCAACTTTTTACCCTGCATGAGGCTTAGATGTGGGGGTAGCGAAGCTGTTGAGCTTCGGCTGAAATCGTCTCTTCTCTTCATCCTCATCGCCATCTTCACCCTTTTTATTTGGTTCCTCATCCACCTCCCTTCCCCGTCATCGTCCCTGGCGTTCACTGGAGTCCTGGAAGAAAGCTGTGGCCGGTCTGGAACCCCCTTTTACCTGCTCGTGCTTACCTTGAGCCCTTGGTGAGACCAGAGCTGCGACTGTCTTGTGGGGAGGTTTCTTCTTCATCATTCCGCCCCTTGGAAGTTTGGTCAGTAGCTTCATAAAATTAGTATTAATCCTGTTAAAAGTCGTACAACAACGCGCGCGTAACAATGTAGAATAGCTAGTTATAGGTTTACTAACATGTGTATTTGTGTGTGTTTTCTTTGGTTCATTTTCTTATTATTTTCTTGATTTTAGCATAAGGTGTTAAGATACTGGCTGGGTGGGTCGTGACTTGTCAGTTGGATAGGTTTTGCCGGTTGTAGAATTTGGTACTTGAACTCAGCACATATTTTTTAATCAATATTTTTACTCGCCATTTGTGTGCTTAGGCCGTACAAGTCATTTTTCAGTGCAAAACGTGTATTTGGGCTCACAGAGATTCAGAATCCTAAATGCATGCACGCGTGTTATTTTTTGTTGCGGGAGATAACCCAAGTTGGGTGTGCTCTTTTCCGAAAGCTTGACTTGTGAGCTACATTCTTGGGCATTTGGGGCGCGGTTCGGTTTCGGAAATAGTGGGCCTCGCGGCCTATGTTTAGCCTCGCGGCCTATGTTTAGCCTCGCGGCCTATGTTTAATCTCGCGGCCATCGTCCTAGCTGAATTAGGTGTGAAGAGACTCTGCGGAGAGCTGGATAACAGAGGGTTATTCCAGTTGCGCTTCTAGCTATGCTGATAGGGGCTTTGTAAAGCGTTCATCCCCGTTTCTGTTTTCATTTTTGAGAGAAAGTGGCATTAATGTTTTCAAGGCTTTTTGACTTTTTGAAGTACATTGTGGATGTTATTTTGGGGAAATACATTCTTTTGCCTGTAGTTCATCCGCCTTCTGGAAGAAATGAGAATGGAAAGGACATATTTTTGGTGGTGAAATTTTATGTAATATTTTCAGAAGAATTTAAGTGTCCATTCTTGTATCTGAAAAGCTGTAAAATTTTCAGAATTTAATTGTTAATTTTTGTATTTGAAAAGCTGGAATTTTCTAAATGTATGAAAGCCTTGTTGTTCCAGAAAAAAGTGAAACTTTTTAGTTAATCCTTTTGATGAAATATTACCCCTAGACTGAGTCGTGTGTAAAAGATTGTAAAAAACATGTTGTTCAGCGTTTTGGGGTTCTTGGAGAGAACCAAGTTTAAAGAGGGTGGGTGTTTACATCCCTGAAGAGGACTGCTGGGGAATTTGTTTTTGGGGAAACACAAAACTGTGGTTACTCTGGGTGTTCAAAACCAGGTTTTTGTTTTGGTTTTTCCTACAGTCCTGAACCTGATCATGTACCTGTGTACCTGCACCTGGGTACCTGGGTACCAGTGTTCCTGGGTTCCTGTGGTGCCTTTGGTCGTGTTCCCGACCTGACCTGTTGCTGCCTGGTTGACCGCCCGGTCAACCACTTTTCCCCGTTTCCGGCTGTGAGAGGCCGCCCGCCTTTCCGTCTGGCCCCGTGTTAGGCCCGATCCGTGGGCCTGTCTGTGGGTTTGGGCCAGGCTTCGACCGTTCCTGTTGAGGAGTCTGGAGGCGACCTCTGCCGTTTCTCCTCTTCCGTTTCAGCTGCTGTAGTCTGCCCTAGGAGGGGCGTCAGCTGTTCTTCTACTGACTTTAGTTTTCCCCCTGTCTTCTTCTTCCTCTTCTTCGGACGCTCTGCTGTTTGTTTTGTTGGACATCTCTTCTTCGTCTGCCCTTTCGTCGTTTTTTCTTCAATTTGTGTTTCTGCATACAAACTTTCTTTTAGTTAATTAGTCAAGTTGCCGGCTTTAGTTTATTCCTTGGACAAACTTTTGAATGCCATGTATATTATGTAAATAATTTGTTAAACGTTGAATGTATTGAATTGTGTAAGTGTGTGTCTGCTTGATTATAATAAAGTCTTGTTTTGTATTGTATTTCTGGTGTGCGCGTGTGCCTTCTCCTGTGAGTTTGTCTGTTTGGGCGTGCGAGACTCTCCTCGGGGTTCACGCTTTCCCTCTCCCGATCTCTGATCAAGATCGAGCGGGGGATTTCGTGACACACCTGTTGTATTTTCCATTGTTTATGGTGAAGAATCGTTACTTCCTTATTCACCTGTTGTATTTTCCATTGTTTATGGTGAAGAATCGTTACTTCCTTATTCACCTGTTGTATTTTCCATTGTTTATGGTGAAGAATCGTTACTTCCTTATTCACCTGTTGTATTTTCCATTGTTTATGGTGAAGAATCGTTACTTCCTTATTCACCTGTTGTATTTTCCAGTGTTTATGGTGAAGAATCGTTACTTCCTTATTCACCTGTTGTATTTTCCAGTGTTTATGGTGAAGAATCGTTACTTCCTTATTCACCTGTTGTATTTTCCAGTGTTTATGGTGAAGAATCGTTACTTCCTTATTCACCTGTTGTATTTTCCATTGTTTATGGTGAAGAATCGTTAATTCCTTATTCACCTGTTGTATTTTCCATTGTTTATGCTGAAGAATCGTTACTTCCTTATTCACCTGTTGTATTTTCCAGTGTTTATGCTGAAGAATCGTTACTTCCTTATTCACCTGTTGTATTTTCCATTGTTTATGCTGAAGAATCGTTACTTCCTTATTCACCTGTTGTATTTTCCAGTGTTTATGCTGAAGAATCGTTACTTCCTTATTCACCTGTTGTATTTTCCAGTGTTTATGCTGAAGAATCGTTACTTCCTTATTCACCTGTTGTATTTTCCAGTGTTTATCCTGAAGAATCGTGGTCCTGTAGACCTGGCTGTCCTTGCCTTTGTCCTTGTGCTTGAAGCGAATGTCCTGAAACAGGGATCATTATCATTACAATTATCATAATAATTATCATTTATTTATTACTATATACCAACAATGTAGGGTTGTCCTAGTGCTTGAAACAGGGACAATTCATTCTGGATCTGGATCTGAATTCGTACGTCGTAGGAGCCTATGAAGGCTATAAACTCGACGGAAACTGAATTGGGAGAGCGCAATGAGAGTTTGAACTTAATATTTATAACTGTCTGGTGGTATGGACAATGTATTACAGTTGACCCTAGGCCTTTGTTACTGTGATATTGACAGTATATTACAGTTGACCATAGGCCTTTGTTACTGTGATGGTATTGACAGTATATTACAGTTGACCATAGGCCTTTGTTACTGTGATGGTATTGACAGTATATTACAGTTGACCATAGGCCTTTGTTACTGTGGTATTGACAGTATATTACAGTTGACCATAGGCCTTTGTTACTGTGGTATTGACAGTATATTACAGTTGACCATAGGCCTTTGTTACTGTGGTATTGACAGTATATTACAGATGACCCTAGGCCTTTGTTACTGTGGTATTGACAGTATATTACAGATGACCCTAGTATTGACAGTATATTACAGCTGACCATAGACCTTTGTTACTGTGGTATTGACAGTATATTACAGATGACCATAGGCCTTTGTTACTGTGGTATTGGTATTGACAGTTATATTACAGTATATTACAGTTGACCATAGACCTTTGTTACTGTGGTATTGACAGTATATTACAGTTGACCATAGGCCTTTGTTACTGTGGTGGTATTGACAGTATATTACAGTTGACCATAGGCCTTTGTTACTGTGTGGTATTGACAGTATATCACAGTTGACCATAGGCCTTTGTTACTGTGGTGGTATTGACAGTATATCACAGTTGACCCTAGGCCTTTGTTACTGTGGTGGTATTGACAGTATATTACAGTTGACCATAGGCCTTTGTTACTGTGGTGGTATTGACAGTATATCACAGTTGACCATAGGCCTTTGTTACTGTGGTGGTATTGACAGTATATCACAGTTGACCCTAGGCCTTTGTTACTGTGGACAGTATTGACAGTTATAGACCTTTGTTACTGTGTGGTATTACAGTTGACCATAGGCCTTTGTTACTGTGGTGGTATTGACAGTATATCACAGTTGACCATAGACCTTTGTTACTGTGATGGTATTGACAGTATATTACAGTTGACCCTAGGCCTTTGTTACTGTGGTATTGACAGTATATTACAGTTGACCATAGACCTTTGTTACTGTGATGGTATTGACAGTATATTACAGTTGACCATAGGCCTTTGTTACTGTGATGGTATTGACAGTATATTACAGTTGACCATAGACCTTTGTTACTGTGGTGGTATTGACAGTATATTACAGTTGACCATAGGCCTTTGTTACTGTTGTATTGACAGTATATTACAGTTGACCATAGGCCTTTGTTACTGTGGTGTATTGACAGTATATTACAGTTGACCATAGGCCTTTGTTACTGTGGTATTGACAGTATATTACAGTTGACCATAGGCCTTTGTTACTGTGGTATTGACAGTATATTACAGTTGACCATAGGCCTTTGTTACTGTGATGGTATTGACAGTATATTACAGTTGACCCTAGGCCTTTGTTACTGTGGTGGTATTGACAGTATATTACAGTTGACCCTAGGCCTTTGTTACTGTGGTGGTATTGACAGTATATTACAGTTGACCATAGGCCTTTGTTACTGTGTGGTATTGACAGTATATTACAGTTGACCATAGGCCTTTGTTACTGTGATGGTATTGACAGTATATCACAGTTGACCATAGGCCTTTGTTACTGTGTGGTATTGACAGTATATTACAGTTGACCATAGGACTTTGTTACTGTGGTATTGACAGTATATTACAGTTGACCATAGACCTTTGTTACTGTGATGGTATTGACAGTATATCACAGTTGACCATAGACCTTTGTTACTGTGATGGTATTGACAGTATATCACAGTTGACCATAGACCTTTGTTACTGTGATGGTATTGACAGTATATCACAGTTGACCATAGACCTTTGTTACTGTGATGGTATTGACAGTATATCACAGTTGACCATAGACCTTTGTTACTGTGATGGTATTGACAGTATATCACAGTTGACCATAGACCTTTGTTACTGTGATGGTATTGACAGTATATCACAGTTGACCATAGACCTTTGTTACTGTGATGGTATTGACAGTATATTACAGTTGACCATAGGCCTTTGTTACTGTGATGGTATTGACAGTATATCACAGTTGACCATAGACCTTTGTTACTGTGTGGTATTGACAGTATATTACAGTTGACCATAGGCCTTTGTTACTGTGGTATTGACAGTATATTACAGTTGACCATAGGCCTTTGTTACTGTGGTGGTATTGACAGTATATTACAGTTGACCATAGGCCTTTGTTACTGTGGTGGTATTGACAGTATATTACAGTTGACCATAGACCTTTGTTACTGTGGTGGTATTGACAGTATATTACAGTTGACCATAGGCCTTTGTTACTGTGGTGGTATTGACAGTATATTACAGTTGACCATAGGCCTTTGTTACTGTGGTGGTATTGACAGTATATTACAGTTGACCATAGGCCTTTGTTACTGTGGTGGTATTGACAGTATATTACAGTTGACCATAGGCCTTTGTTACTGTGGTATTGACAGTATATTACAGTTGACCATAGGCCTTTGTTACTGTGGTGGTATTGACAGTATATTACAGTTGACCATAGGCCTTTGTTACTGTGGTGGTATTGACAGTATATTACAGTTGACCATAGGCCTTTGTTACTGTGTATTGACAGTATATTACAGTTGACCATAGGCCTTTGTTACTGTGGTATTGACAGTATATTACAGTTGACCATAGGCCTTTGTTACTGTGGTGGTATTGACAGTATATTACAGTTGACCATAGGCCTTTGTTACTGTGGTGGTATTGACAGTATATTACAGTTGACCCTAGGCCTTTGTTACTGTGGTGGTATTGACAGTATATTACAGTTGACCATAGGCCTTTGTTACTGTGTGGTATTGACAGTATATTACAGTTGACCATAGGCCTTTGTTACTGTTGTATTGACAGTATATTACAGTTGACCATAGGCCTTTGTTACTGTGGTATTGACAGTATATTACAGTTGACCATAGGTCTTTGTTACTGTGGTGGTATTGACAGTATATTACAGTTGACCATAGGCCTTTGTTACTGTGGTGGTATTGACAGTATATTACAGTTGACCATAGGCCTTTGTTACTGTGGTGGTATTGACAGTATATTACAGTTGACCATAGGCCTTTGTTACTGTGGTATTGACAGTATATTACAGTTGACCATAGGCCTTTGTTACTGTGGTATTGACAGTATATTACAGTTGACCATAGGCCTTTGTTACTGTGGTGGTATTGACAGTATATTACAGTTGACCATAGGCCTTTGTTACTGTGGTATTGACAGTATATTACAGTTGACCATAGGCCTTTGTTACTGTGGTGGTATTGACAGTATATTACAGTTGACCATAGGCCTTTGTTACTGTGGTATTGACAGTATATTACAGTTGACCATAGGCCTTTGTTACTGTGGTGGTATTGACAGTATATTACAGTTGACCATAGGCCTTTGTTACTGTGGTATTGACAGTATATTACAGTTGACCATAGGCCTTTGTTACTGTGGTGGTATTGACAGTATATTACAGTTGACCATAGACCTTTGTTACTGTGGTATTGACAGTATATTACAGTTGACCCTAGGCCTTTGTTACTGTGGTATTGACAGTATATTACAGTTGACCATAGACCTTTGTTACTGTGATGGTATTGACAGTATATTACAGTTGACCATAGGCCTTTGTTACTGTGTGGTATTGACAGTATATTACAGTTGACCATAGGCCTTTGTTACTGTGATATTGACAGTATGTTACAGTTGACCATAGGCCTTTGTTACTGTGATATTGACAGTATGTTACATTGACCATAGGCCTTTGTTACTGTGATATTGACAGTATGTTACAGTTGACCATAGGCCTTTGTTACTGTTGTATTGACAGTATATTACAGTTGACCATAGGACTTTGTTACTGTGGTATTGACAGTATATTACAGTTGACCATAGGCCTTTGTTACTGTGGTATTGACAGTATATTACAGTTGACCCTAGACCTTTGTTACTGTGGTATTGACAGTATATTACAGTTGACCATAGGCCTTTGTTACTGTGATATTGACAGTATATTACATTGAGGCCTTTGTTACTGTGATGGTATTGACCGTATATTACAGTTGACCATAGGCCTTTGTTACTGTGGTATTGACAGTATATTACAGTTGACCCTAGGCCTTTGTTACTGTGGTATTGACAGTATATTACAGATGACCATAGGCCTTTGTTACTGTGGTGGTATTGACAGTATATTACAGTTGACCCTAGGCCTTTGTTACTGTGGTATTGACAGTATATTACAGAGGCCTTTGTTACTGTGATGGTATTGACAGTATATCACAGTTGACCATAGACCTTTGTTACTGTGATGGTATTGACAGTATATCACAGTTGACCATAGACCTTTGTTACTGTGATGGTATTGACAGTATATCACAGTTGACCATAGACCTTTGTTACTGTGATGGTATTGACAGTATATCACAGTTGACCATAGACCTTTGTTACTGTGATGGTATTGACAGTATATCACAGTTGACCATAGACCTTTGTTACTGTGATGGTATTGACAGTATATTACAGCTGACCATAGGCCTTTGTTACTGTGGTGGTATTGACAGTATATTACAGCTGACCATAGACCTTTGTTACTGTGATGGTATTGACAGTATATCACAGTTGACCATAGACCTTTGTTACTGTGATGGTATTGACAGTATATCACAGTTGACCATAGGCCTTTGTTACTGTGATAGTATTGACAGTATATCACAGTTGCACCATATACCTTTGTTACTGTGATGGGTATTGACAGTATAAAAGTCACTAGTTGATCCTAGACCTTTGTGTTACTGTGATGCATTAGACCTTTGACAGTATATTACAGTTGTAACCATAGGCCTTTGTTACTTGTGGTGAGTAGGATGATTAATGGTGATGATGATACAGTGTAAGGGACCATATGCCTTGATTACGGTGGTATTGATGATGATGATATATGATGGTGGATGATGATGGTGGTGATACTCACGGAGCATCAGATGCACTGTGTCCTTTCAGTGTCACCATGCATTTCATAGTGCTGGGTGATGTGATGATGGTGATGATGATGAAGTTGATGAAGATGATGATGATGAAGATGATCATGATGATGGTGATGATGGTGATGATGACGATGATGATGGTGGTGATGATGATGTTGTTGGTGGTGATGATGATGATGGTGTTGATAATGATGATGATGGGTGATGTGATGATGGTGATGATGATGTGATGCTGCTGGTGAAGGTGAATGATGATGGTGATGATGATGATGATATACGTAATGATGGTGATGATGATGTGGTGATACTCACAGCATCAGAGCCCTGTGGTCCTTTCCGTGTCACCATGCATTTCAAATAGTGCTGGGGTGATATTGATTATGTGATGATTATGATGATGATGATGGTGGTGATGGTGATGAGCCTGATGATGGTGAGATGGTGATGATGACGATTGTTGTGATGATTATATGGTGATGATGATGATGGTGGTGATAATATGATGATGTGGTGGTGGTGGTGCTGATGATGATGATAATGATGATGATGGTGATGATATGAATATGGTGGGGGATGCATGATAATGATGTGGTGGTGATGTGGATGATACTGATGATGGTGATGATGGTGATTATGGTGGATGTGATGATGGGTGGGTGATGATGATGATGATGATGATGATGATGATGATGGTGGTGGTGGTGCTACTCACAGCATCAGATACACTGGTGTCCCTTTCAGTGTCACCATGCCTTTCATAGTGCTGGGTGATGTGATATGGTATGATGGTGGTGATGATAGTGATGTGAGGATGATGATGATGATGAATGGGGGTGATCTCACAGCATCAGATCACTGTGTCCCCTTGTCAGTTCCCATGCATTTCAATAGTGCCTGAGGTGAAGTCGATCTGAAATGAATAAAATACATCATCAGACACATGTGTGTTGGTGTAGTTTGCCAACACGTTCACTAAACACAGACACGCATGTGTGTGTTAGTTGTAAATACTATCCATGACTACTGAGTGAAAAGGAAAAGAGGCAACTCAAAATAAAATATGGCTTTTGCGGATAATCCAGATGACTTGCCCAGCATACTCCCCCTTTTGAGCATAGGGGACTTTTAAGGAATTTGACTCTCTATTCGGCCTGCAAAAACGCTCTGCAAAACGCCACAGCTTGTTTTTACGAAATAGATAGCACAGACTGCGAAACTCTATCCCTAGAACAACTTTATGTGCACATTATTCCAAAAAAATTGGCGGCATTGCAGATCTACACGCGGAATTCATCCGGCCATTGTGTCTGGCCCACAATGCATTTCTGGATCGACTCGTGAATTAGGTTTGATGCCACCCCCAGAAAAGGTGTTGGCCATTGTGTCCTGGCCACAATGCATTTCTTCGACATCGTGAATTAGGTTTCTACATCCTCACAGATGATGTTGGCTTGAACAAGCACAATGATCTTAAGAATTCTGTGGATGACGTCATAGCTCTATAGTTCCTGGAGAACGTGATTTCACACAAAGGAAGACCGACACTCAAGGAACTGGACAGTGCTTTTTTTCAAATGACACCATCAGTCCTTATGCAGTAGTGAACTGGACAGTGGCTTTTTCCCATGGAAGTGCTTTTCCCCATGGACAGTGCTTTTCGCATATGATAATGAGAGGCTTATGATGACATGATAATGATAATGATGGTGATGACAATGACAATAATGATGATGATGATGTGAGGATGACACTAATGATGACGAGATGATGATAGATGATGATGATGACGATGAATTCTAACAATGGACTACGTAGCTCCGCCAGCATCAGTCTCTTGGGAAGGTAGCCCATGATGATTGATTATGATGATGATGATGACGATTGATTATGAATGAGATGCATCATGATGCCGCCGACGACGACCGATGAGATAGTTGATGATGACAGAAAATCCTGCCAGCTGAGCGGTGGAAGCTGGGACGGACAATTTCATCAAACCAGGATCTGTTCACCGACATCTGGAAAGGCTGCAGGATGATGGGATGAGACCTGGACGGCAAGTCGCTGCTGATGATGTGGTTCTGTTATCTGTCTGTCTGTCTGTATCTGTCCTGTTCTGTCCTGTCTGTCTGTCTGTCTGGCTGTCCGTCCTGTCTGTCTGTCGGTCTGTCTGTCTGGAGCAGGCTGCAGATGATGGGGATTAGAACCTGGACGGCAAGATCACGGCTATGAATGTTCTGTTGTATTCTGTGTGTCTGTGTGTCTGTGTGTCTGTCTGTCTGTCTGTCTGTCTTTCTGGCCTGCCTGCCTGTATTGCCCTCTGTCCGTTTTGTATGATATATTTTTAATCTACAGCCTTTATTGCTGCTACAGGTACGCCTTGCTATGCTTCTTCGTTGTTGTTTGTTGTGGTTGTGTAGTTTTGCTGGGCTTTAAAACATTACAATCCCATTTATTATGACTGAAGATGACGACGACGTGACGATGATGATGATGATGATGATGATGACGACGATGATGATGATGATGCATGTGATTATGATGAGATGAATGGTGACGACGATGATGATACATGATGATGATGACATTGAGATACTTCTTCTTCTTGAAACTTAAACTTATATTGTCCAAGAGGGACGGACAGACAGACAACAGATTGACAGACAGACCGACAGACAGACAGGCACACAGAGAGAGAGTGTGTGTGTGGGGGAGAGGGATGGAGAGAGAGAGAGAGAGGAGAGGAGAGAGAGAGAGAGAGAGAGAGAGAGAGAGAGAGAGAAGAGAGAGGGGGGGGGGGAGAGCAGATATTAAATATTTAATTCTCTTTGACCTTATATTTCATTTGCGTGATTCTTTTGTTTTGCTTTTAGGTCCTTGTTAGTAGTATAATTTTGATTGGTTTTGGGTTTTTTGGGGGGGCAGAAATGTAAATTAATCCACTTCAAGTGCCTATTTCTGGTACCCGATCAATCAATCAATCACAATCCGCGTACACCCGCTACACGACCGACATGGGTTGAGTTTCTCGGCGCGGCCGCGCGAATAACGCCTACGCCAAACACTTTGGAAACGTTTTGCGGAGAATATTACATCTCTTGTCTGATTGGTAAACTGTTTTAATTATTTTACAACTTTAACGGTTCATCAACACAAGAGAAAGTTATTCACCCCATGCTAGTCACGTGATAGTTTCCCAACAGATACTTTGGGAGGATAGCCAAAACGTTTTTTTGGCAAACGTCGCGCAAGAGTGTTTCTTAGTACCGTTTTAGCCGATTTGCTCTCACGCTACGTGGTCTAACGTTAGCCCTTGTGAAACGGACCCTGCAACAGGCTGTCTTTGCGGCTCATCTGGATCCATGGAGTTTGGTGACAGCGGTGTGGCTTGTGACCACGC
>CM065702.1:1074583-1079583 GCA_017654935.2 Phymorhynchus buccinoides
CAATAGTCTCATGGCACTCTATTACCCCCATGAATGTGCCAGGCGATGCAGTCTCTGCAATGCAACAGTCTCACTGCACTCTACTACCCTCATGAATGTGCCAAGCGATGCAGTCTCTGCAATGCAATAGTCTCACTGCACTCTATTGCCCTCATGAATGTGCCAGGCGATGCAGTCTCTGCAATGCAATAGTCTCATGGCACTCTACTACCCTCATGAATGTGCCAAGCGATGCAGTCTCTGCAATGCAATAGTCTCACGGCACTCTACTACCCTCATGAATGTGCCAAGCGATGCAGTCTCTGCAATGCAATAGTCTCATGGCACCCTACTACCCTCATGAATGTGCCAGGCGATGCAGTCTCTGCAATGCAATAGTCTCATGGCACTCTACTACCCTCAGGAATGTGCCAGGCGATGCAGTCTCTGCAATGCAATAGTCTCACTGCACTCTACTACCCTCATGAATGTGCCAGGCGATGCAGTCTCTGCAATGCAAGAGTCTCACTGCACTCTACTACCCTCATGAATGTGCCAGGCGATGCAGTCTCTGCAATGCAATAGTCTCACTGCACTCTACTACCCTCAGGAATGTGCCAGGCGATGCAGTCTCTGCAATGCAACAGTCTCACTGCACTCTACTACCCTCATGAATGTGCCAAGCGATGCAGTCTCTGCAATGCAATAGTCTCACTGCACTCTACTACCCTCAGGAATGTGCCAGGCGATGCAGTCTCTGCAATGCAATAGTCTCACTGCACTCTACTACCCTCATGAATGTGCCAGGCGATGCAGTCTCTGCAATGCAATAGTCTCATGGCACTCTACTACCCTCAGGAATGTGCCAGGCGATGCAGTCTCTGCAATGCAACAGTCTCACTGCACTCTACTACCCTCATGAATGTGCCAAGCGATGCAGTCTCTGCAATGCAATAGTCTCATGGCACTCTACTACCCTCAGGAATGTGCCAGGCGATGCAGTCTCTGCAATGCAAAAGTCTCAGCTGCAATATACTCCCCTCCTGAACGTGCCAGGCAATGCAGTCTATGCAATGCAATGCAATAGTCTCATGGCAATAGTCATGGCACTCTACTACCCTCAGGAATGTGCCAGGCGATGCAGTCTCTGCAATGCAATAGTCTCATGGCACTCTACTACCCTCAGGAATGTGCCAGACAATGCAGTCAATGCAATAGTCTCATGGAGTCATGCACTCTACTACCCTCAGCGAATGCAGTCTTGTGCAATGGCAATAGTCTCATGGACACTCTACTACCAGTAGGCCGGACATCACCATTATTGACCGCGATAGCCGCGAGGCCCTTCTTGTTGAAGTGGCGGTGCCTTTGCCTCCACTGCCAGTAGGCCGGACATCACCATTATTGATCGATAGCCGCGAGGCCTTCTTGTTGAAGTGGTGGTGCCTTTGCCTCCACTTGCCAGTAGGCTGGACATCACCATTATTGATCGATGTTTAGCCACAAGGCTCTTCTTGTTGAAGTGGCGGTGCCTTTGCCTCCACTGCCAGTAGGCCGGACATCACCATTATTGATCGTGATAGCCGCGAGGCCTTCTTGTTGAAGTGGCGGAGTCTTTCGATGCCTTCATCGACACCTGCAATTCTGCCCAATTTAATAAGTACCTCCCACTGTGCATGAAAGTAAGCTCTTTTGGCTTTTCCTGCAGAATTGTGGTGCTTATCTTTGGCAGTGTAGGTAATGTACATGGAAATGTGCTCCCAGGCTTGCGATTGATCGGTGTCCGGTCCTGCTCTGCAAAGTGACTGGCAAAATATTTGAGCATCAGTTCCGTAATTGAGTCATTCAGGGTGTGGCAAAAGTGCTGTGCGACCTAAATGTCTGGAAAAAAAGAGAGCTTCCAAGGTGTGTGTGTGCTGTGCATGTCTTGTTTGTGTGTGTGTGTGTCACAGTGTGTGAGTGGTGTGTGCATGTCTTGTGTGAGTGTGGTGTGTGTGTGTATGTCACAGTGTGTGTGTGCGGTGCATGTCTTGTCTCTGTGTGTGTGTGTGTGTATGTCACAGTGTGTGTGAGTGCTGTGCATGTCTTGTTTGTTCTGTGTGTGTGTGTGTGTGTGTGAAAAAAGTGAATTTTGACCACCAAAAATATAGTGAAATAAACTTGGAAAATGTTGTTGATGTAACTACTTAAAAAATGTAAGTTGGCTAAATTACTCTGATTTACTGACTTAAGCTTTGTATTATTCTTCAGATATGTAATAACTCGGTACTTAAATGTTTATATTGATGTAAAAAAAAAACCACGCTTTTCTTAAAAGATGTGATTATTTCAGGAATTATGTATCATGAGCATGTGAGAGGGAGAGAGAGAGACGCTTCAGAACGCTTCAGAATCGTTTTTATTGACATTGACAAGTACAGTCCTTATGTCAAGGGGGATTACAATATTTGCAGCGTCAGGAATTCATGCAAAAAACGAAAAAGATTAAATGTATTATGAATAAATGCAAATTGAGTCAACGTTGGACACAATATAACAACATATAATACAATATATTCTATAAAGAAAGACCAATAACATTTACAGTGATAACAATTGTCGTCGTAATATACGAATACATGTACAAGTCTAAGAAGAAGAAAAAAAAAGTCAAACGAAAAACTGATCACCAAACTTATACACAACGTTATGTATATAAAGAACTAGAGCACTGTATTATTCGGAAATTGTAATCAACATTTTCTTTTCTCTGATGTCATAAGCTTCAGCTATGTACTTAGCGAACAATCGAACAATATTTTCATCATTAGAAGATAATAATTCAAACAAAGTGTAAGATCTTGCTGGCATCATAGTAAACAATTTTGATTTCTTCCTCTTATCCTCATACGCTTTACAATGAAAAAAAGAAATGAACTTCATCTTCTTTGACATTACCTGAACATAAAATACAAACATTATCAACAGTAACTTCATTACTAAACCAATTTGTGTTCGCTCTGAAACCAAGAGTTCTACTTCTAAATCTGGCTAACATGCTTCTGTGCCATTTATTAGTGACAGACTTCAAAAACATTTCAGGCTGCAAAATACTTTTAAAAGAGAAAAAACATGAATACTTTTCGTTGTCTTCCATTTTAGAATGCCAATTCTGTGTGTAACAGGCTATCAAACGATCCTTAAATTATAAGATAAATGCCCTTTCATCCCCTACCTCTTTACTGAGCCATACAATACCAAACCCGTTAACAGTTCAAACTTGTTTTACTTTACTAACCCAATTATTGTGTCCTGATTCCATTTGGGAGAATAGCATGTGAGAGAGAGAGAGAGAGAGAGAGATGAGAGAGAGAGAGAGAGAGAGAGAGAGAGAGAGAGAGAGAAGAGAGAGAGAGACGAGAGAGAGAGAGAGAGAGAGAGAGAGATTGTGTGCATTGTGCCATTAAGCTGTGTGTATGTATGGGCGTGCCCACTCCTGTTGTTTGTTTACATTGTCATTCATTTTTGCACATCACTTTTTTAAGCTAAGCCTATCTATGCTGATTTTACATGCAGTTGTGTGATGTTTATTCTTAGTCTTCAGGAGATGAATTGTTTGGTGTTTATCATGCTCGTCTTGTTTCCCTGAATAAATATGTTGAGATGTGTGTGTGTGTGTGTGTGTGTGTGTGTTATTTTTAATTGTAGGAACAGGAGCTGCAATGGCTGTTGAGAGAGGAAGCTCACAGTACCCTGCATTCCATTGAACACACACTGAAGGTATTTAGTATGCTCATTAATATTCATCAGTATCATGAATATTATGTGACATTGCCTCGCTGCACTCCTATAAGTGGATTCCATTGAACACACACTGAATGTAATTAGCATGCTCATTAATGTATACTCCTCACAAAAAGTCAAGCAACAAAATCAAATTGGTGTTTAGTCAGCCCTTTGAAAATGCACGGGCTAGCTTTTAATGTGAAATAATGCGTTTGGATTTTAATGATGGGCGTCAGCAAGTGTGAAGAAGGCCTGGGGAGAGATTGTTGGCCTTTGCTGTTGCTGAGCATGACCGTTATGGAGGTGGCAGTCTGATGGTCTGGGTGGCATTTGGACTGGAGGACGTACCGACCTAGGGGTCTTCCGGAGGGGCACTGTGAACGCGATACGCTACTTGAATAACATCATCAGACCTCAAGTGATCCCCCTGATGAAATAGCATGGTGCTAGCTTTGTTTTTGTGGACGACAACGCGCCATGTCACAGGGCTCATGTCATCAGCAACGAGTTGAACACCCACAACATCGCCCATCTTGACTGGCCACCCCAGTTCCCTGACCTCAACCCGATTGAACAAGGCATGGGACATGCTTAGGTGAGCTGATTACGGCATGCCCGCCCGTCCCCAGACACTGGATGCCTTGGAAGCAGACCTGGTTAGGAAGTGAGGAGCCATCCCACAGATCCAGCCGGATAGACTCATTGCCTCAATACCAAGCCGCTTCCAAGCCTGTATTCATGCTTACGGAGGTCACACTCGCTGTTCATGACGTTATGAACTGTTTGCGCACTGATATCTTTGAATTTGAAATTGGCAGTTGGCTTTCTTTCACCCCTGTTTTTGACACCCATTTCTTTTGTTGCTCAGTATCCTGAGATTGAGATGAATCTGTTGTGTGATTTACTCAGCTTCACTTGATGAAATGTTGAAGATGAAATCACAACAGTAAAAATTTACCTACGATTTATGATTAAAGTGTATTTGCAGTGAGAAGTTTTGTTGCTTGACTTTTTGTGAGGAGTATTTGTGTGTGTGTGTGCTTGTGTTATAACATATTTTTGACGTTCATTTGTTTCTATTGATGGTTTATTAATATTAATAACTTATTTATTATTGTAAGCGCTATGTAAGCGCTTAGGGCTTATTTAAGATTAAGCGCTAGAAATGCCCATTATTATTATTATGATGTGTTCTATGTTACAGGAATGCTGTCACTGTTTCCCCATGCACATCGAAGGACTGACGGGTCCTGTTA